>WNWU01013462.1:6703-17181 GCA_012654045.1 Ptyas mucosa
TCAGAGGGCTGAAAAAGTAATTTTTGACTGGTCCTCGCACTTGTGACGTCCTCGAACTTACGACTGTCCTCACATTTTACGTTTTTGCCCTATCTTGTCACCATGGTGAAGAGAAGTAGTGGTGAAATGACTGACACGGTTGTTAAGAATGCCGCAACGGGCATAAATGTGAGGATGGTCATAAGTGCGAGGACCGGTTAGAAATGACTTTTTTCAGCCCTCTGAGTAGTCCCTATGCACATAGCCACGCCCACCCGGTCACATGACCAGCTAGCCACGCCCACCCAGTCACATGACCACCAAGCCACACCCCCAACTAAGCCACACCCACAGAACTGGTTGTTAAAAAAATTGAATCCCACCACTGGTTTCCATAATAGTTCACTGAAAGCTCTCAGGGAAATTTCACATGTCAGGAGGCTACAATCCTCACCATGAAGCTCAGAATTTTTGATAAAATAATAAATCATTGGTGTTTGTATCCAGAGGAAGTTTCTAGAATGTATAAAGCTCAAATTGTCTTAAAAATTGGTGACTCGTCTTTTGGTTTGCACTCACTTATTGTTGGTTAATTCAAGGGGACATACTAAGGAGAGAAAATGTGTTGGGGGGGAAAAAAACCTCCCGAATTCAGATGTGATCTTCTTTTTATGTTCTATCTCAAAATATCTCCTTCTAACATTTTTATTGCATATCCCTCGCCTGTCCTTTTGAATCATTTCTGAGAATTTCTGAAATTTAGCAAGTCTTCATTTTCCTGCTGTTTCGCCAATGACTTTATAGTTTAAAGAAAAGGAGTCTGCCTTCACTTTCATTAAGAGTGGCATGTTATGTGAAAATAAGACATATAAACTGTGAGATCAATGCACTGAAGGAAACCTTTATCCCAAGCGATATGCAAATCAAGGCACAATTTCCCCTTTAAAGGAGCCGCTTGGTTTCCCTTTTCAGGCTACACCCACCCACACAAAGTTTGTGCACTTTCCTGAATTCTTTCCTCTCAATTCCCTCCATTCATTACAGGGAGCGAAAATGATCCCATGGCTGAATTTGGTGCCCTTGTTAGTGTTCCTTCAAGGTATTTTTTCCCCTCTTTAAAGAATTTCCGTCCATATTCTCTTTTTCTATATTGAAGATTTCATAGAAACATTTTTCTTTTTAGGAGTTCAATCTCAAGTACAGCTGGTGGAGTCCGGAGGGGATGTGAGAAGACCTGGAGAGTCCCTCCGTCTCTCCTGCCAAGGTTCTGGATTCACCTTCAGCAGCTACTGGATGTACTGGGTGAGACAGGCTCCAGGGAAAGGACTGGAATGGGTGACAGCCATAGCTACAGGATCATCTCCTTCCACTTATTACTCTGACAAAGTCAAGGGACGCTTCACCATCTCCAGGGACGATGCCAAAAGCCAGCTGTATTTGCAAATGAACAATTTGAAATCAGACGACACAGCTGTCTATTACTGTGCAAAACACACAGTGACAGGAAGTGAATCTGATGCCAAGCAAAAACCTTCTCTTCCTCTGTGCAGCTTTCCAAATTGAATGAGAAACTTGCATCCGTGTTATTTAAAGTGCAAAGCAGAAGATAAATCTCCATATACAATATGGAACCTCAGATCTGACCTTCTTAGAAGCAGCCTGGAAGATGATTTACATTTTCATAGGTGAGAAGAAGGAACTCTCTAGGCTGGGTAGTTTGTAAAAAGAGCCTTCTAATCTAATCCTAATGTAATCCACACTCACCCAATGGAAACAAATCATTGGTGTTAAAGAAGAGAATGATTATCATAGAAAACGATTACAAAAGTGGTACAGGACAGATTATTGATACCTGAAGAAGCAATAGCAGTAGAACTTATATAGCACTTCATGGAATTTATAGACCTCTCTGAGCACTTTGGAGAGCCAGCCTATTGCCCCCAGTAATCTGGGTCTTCACTTTACCAACCTCGGAAGGATGGAAGACTAGGTTAACTTGAGCCAGTCAGGATCGAACTCCTGGCAGTGGGCAGAGTAAGAGTGCAATGCTGCATTCTAACCACTGCACCACCAGGGAAATGCCCATGCAACCCTCACTGCATAGGGTAATATAAGCCATGTCTGACTCAGCAGCAGATTATGCTTTGCGAAATATAGAGGAAAGTAAATTATTTGTAGAATATAAAGTTATTTATTTGTAGAAATGATTATTTTTTACTAGATGAATATCTTCTCTGCCTTTCTTTTCCCTCATTCAAACTCTGACTTACCTATTGTGCCTCATCAAGCATTGGGGTTTTGGGGTCCTTTTCAAAAGGCCATGGTAAGGGGAGAAAATGTGGAGGACTTTTACTGAATATAGATGTACTCTTCCCTTCGTGTTCTCTCTCCAGCGTAGCCCTTCCAAAAAGTACAATTACATGTTCCTTCCCTCTCCCTTTGAATCACTTTGGAGAAGCAGTGAAATTTTGCAAGCCCTTGTTTTAATTACTCTAATATAAACCTGCCATTTCTGCTATGAATTTACAGAATATATAAAAGAATGAGTCTGCCTTCACTTTATTAAAGCTGGAATCTTTTGTGAAAGTCCCCCATGTATGGGGACTAGAAGGAAAAATGTGAGATGAATGCACTGAGTGGCCCTTTTATCTGACGTGATATGTAAATTAAGGCAAAAATTTCCCCTTTAAAGGATCCACTTGATTTCTGTTTTCAGGCTACACCCACCCACACAAAGTTTCTGCACTTTCCTGAATTCTTTCCTCTCATTTTCCTTAATTCACTAGAGGGAGCGAAAATGATCCCATGGCTAAATTTGGTGCCCTGGATAGTCCTCCTTCAAGGTATTTTTTCCCCTCTTTAAAGAATTAACTTATTTTTTCCTTTTTGTATATAGAAGATTTGATTGAAACACTTTTGTTTTTAGGAGTTCAATCTCAAGTACAATTAGTGGAGTCTGGAGGGAATGTGAGAAGACCTGGGGAGTCCCTCCGTCTCTCCTGCCAAGCCTCTGGGTTCACCTTCAGCAGCTACGAAATGCATTGGTTGAGACAGGCTCCAGGGAAAGATTTATCTTCCATTTCTCACTTTAAATACACAGATTCAACTTTCTCATTCAATTTGGAAATCTGCTCAGAGATTTCACAACACAAAGTTTGTGCACTTTCCTGAATTCTTTCCTCTCAATTCCCTCCATTCATTACAGGGAGCAAAAATGATCCCATGGCTGAATTTGGTGCCCTTGTTAGTGTTCCTTCAAGGTATTTTTTCCCCTCTTTAAAGAATTTCCTTCCATATTCTCTTTTTGTAAATAGAAGGTTTCATTAAAATGCTTTTGGTTTTAGGAGTCCAATCTCAAGGACAGTTGGTGGAGTCTGGAGGGGATGTGAGAAGACCTGGGGAGTCCCTCCGTCTCTCCTGCCAAGCCTCAGGATTCACCTTCAGCAGCTATGGGATGAGCTGGGTGAGACAAGCTCCAGGAAAAGGACTGGAATGGGTGGCCTACATAGGTACACGTTCCACTACAATTAGGTATTCAGACAAAGTAAAGGGATGCTTCACCATCTCCAGGGACGATGCCAAAAGCCAGCTGTACCTGCAAATGAACAGTCTCAAACTGGAGGACACAGCTGTCTATTACTGTGCAAGACACAGCGAGAGGAAGTGAATCTGATGTCAAGCAAAAACCTTTTTTTCCTCTGAGCAGCCTTCCAAATTGAATGAGAAACTTGCATTTGTGTATTTAAAGTGCAAAGCGGAAGATAAATCTCCATATACAATATGGAACCTCAGATCTGACCTTCTAAGAAGCCGTGTGGAAGATGATTGACATTTCCATAGGTGAGAAGAAGGAACTCTCCAGGCTGGGTAGTTTGTAAAAAGAGCCTTCTAATCTAATCCTAATGCAATCCACACTCACCCAATGGAAACAAATCATTGGTGTTGAACAAGAGAATGATTAGCCTAGAAAATGATTATAAGTGGTACTGAACAGATTATTGATACAGGTGAAACTCGAAAAATTAGAATATCGTGCAAAAGTTCATTCATTTCAGTAATGCAACTTAAAAGGTGAAACTAATATATGAGATAGACTCTTACATGCAAAGCAAGATAGTTCAAACTTGATTTGTCATAATTTTATGGCTTCCAGCTCATGAAAACCCCAAATTCACAATCTCAGAAAATTAGAATATTGTGAAAAGGTTCAATATTCTAGGCTCAAAGTGTCCCACTCTAATCAGTTAATTAAGGCATAACACCTGCAAAGGGTTCCTGAACCTTTAAATGGTCTCTCGGTCTGGTTCAGTAGGAAACACAATCATGGGAAAGACTGCTGACCTGACAATTGTGCAGAAAACCATCATTGACATCCTCCATAAGGAGGGAAAGCCTCAGAAGTTAATTGCAAAAGAAGTTGGATGTTCCTAAAGTGCTGTATCAAAGCACATTAATAGAATGTTATGTGGAAGGGAAAAAATGTGGAAGAAAAAGGTGCACAAGCAGCAGGGATGACCTCAGCCTGGAGAGGATTGTCAGGAAAAGGCCATTCTAAAGTGTTGGGGACTTTCAGAAGAGGTGGACTGAGGCTGGAGTCAGTGCGTAAAGAGCCACCACACAGAGACGGATCCAGGACATAAGCTTCAAATGTCGTATTCCTCTTGTCAAGCCACTCCTGAACAACAAACAACGTCAGAAGTGTCTTACCTGGGCTAAAGACAAAAAGAACTGGTCTGTTGCTCAGTGGTCCAAAGTCCTCTTTTCTGATGAGAGCAACTTTTGCATCTAATTTGGAAACCAAGGACCCAGAGTCTGGAGGAAGAATGGAGAGGCACACACTGCAAGATGCTTGAAGTGCAGTGTGAAGTTTCCACAGTCTGTGTTGATTTGGGGAGCCATGTCATCTGCTGGTGTTGGTCCACTGTGCTTTGTTAAGTCCAGGGTCAATGCAGCCGTCTATCAGGAGATTTGGGAGCACTTCATGCTTCCTTCCCAGACGAGCTTTATTGGGATGCTGACTTCATTTTCCAGCAGGACTTGGCACCTGCCCACACTGCCAAAAGTACCAAAACCTGGTTCAATAACCATGGGATTAATGTGCTTGATTGGCCAGCAAACTTGCCTGACCTGAACCCGATCGCTTTGTGGTGAATGTTGTTGAGAGTGTGGTTGCGCAACAGCTCCCCCAGCACCTGGATGAAACAACGTATCTGGATCTGTTCCAGTCGGGCTTCAGGCCCGGGTGCAGCACAGAAATGGCATTGGTCGCGATGGTAGATGATCTCTGGAGGGCTCGGGACAGGGGGTGCTCCTCTGTCCTGGTCCTGTTAGATCTCTCAGCGGCTTTTGATACCATCGACCATGGTATCATGCTGCACCAGTTGGAAGAGTTAGGGGTGGGAGACACTGTGTTGCAGTGGTTCTCCTCCTTTCTCTCTGACCGGTCGCAGTCTGTGTTGACAGGGGGACAGAGGTCGACCCAGAGGCCCCTCATATGACGGGTGCCGCAAGGGTCGGACCTCTCACCCCTCCTGTTCAACATTTATGTGAAGCTGCTGGGTGAGATCATCCGTGGTTTTGGGGTGAGATGTCACCAGTACGCTGATGACACCCAGCTGTACATCTCCACCTCAGACCACCCCAACGATGCCCTTGAAGTGATGTCCCGGTGCCTGGAGGTAATGCAGATCTGGATGGGGAGGAATAGGCTCAGGCTCAACCCATCCAAGACCAAGTGGCTGTGGTTTCCGACGTCCTGATATAGTCAGTTGGTGCCATCACTGACTATTGGGGGTGAATCACAGGCCCCCACGGAGAGGGCGTGCAACTTTGGCGTCTTCCTGGATTCACGGCTGTCTTTAGAAAAGCACTGATGGCCGTGATCGGGAGGATTTTTCATCAGGTCTGCCTGATTCGCCAGTTGCATCCCTTTCTGGATCGGGACTCCTTACGCACGGTCACTCATGCCCTCGTCACCTCCCGCCTGGACTATTGTAATGCTCTACATGGGGCTCCCCTTGAGGAGCACTCAGAGGCTCCAACT
Organism: Ptyas mucosa; assembly: GCA_012654045.1. Lineage (NCBI taxonomy): Eukaryota > Metazoa > Chordata > Lepidosauria > Squamata > Colubridae > Ptyas > Ptyas mucosa. The sequence goes on from WNWU01013462.1 coordinate 12,726, forward strand.
GGTGCAGAGTGCAGCCGCACGGGTGGTAATGGGAGCGACATGGCGCTCTCATGTGACACTCCTCCTGCGCGAGCTGCACTGGCTCCCGGTGGTCTTCCGGGTGCGCTTCAAGGTTTTGGCTACCACCTTTAAAGCGCTCCATGGCTTAGGACCTGGGTACTTGCGGGACCGCCTACTACCACCAATAGCCTCCCACCGGCTGGTACGCTCCCATAGAGAGGGGCTCCTCTGGGTGCCGTCGGCCAAACAATGTCGACTGGCAGCCCCCAGGGGGAGAGCCTTCTCTGTGGGAGCACCTACTATCTGGAACGAGCTCCCCCCGGAGATACGGAGGATCCCGGATCTGCGCGCCTTCTGCCGCACTCTTAAGACCGTTTTATTTCACCAGGCGGGCCTGACATAATTTTCTCCCTCTTTTAAAATTGTAATATCTTAATATTTTTAATATTTTAACACTTTAATTTTAATTTTGTTTTAAATTGCTGGAGTTTTAATCTGTCTGGGCCAAAATATTTAATTCAGTTTTATTTTGGCTTTTAAATTTTGTATGTTGGCTGCTCACCACCCTGAGTCCTTCAGGAGTAGGGCGGTATATAAATCAAATAAAAGTAAAAGTAAAAAGTAAAAGTAATGCAGAAGAGCTGAAGGCCGCTATTGAAGCATCCTGGTCTTCCATAACACCTCAGCAGTGCCACAGCCTGATAGCATCCATGCCATGCTGCATTGAGGCAATAATTGATGCAAAAGGGGCCCAAACCAATTACTGAGTACATATGCATGCTTATACTTTTCAGAGGTCCGATATTGTTCTATGTACAATCCTTGTTTTATTGATTTCATGTAATATTCTAATTTTCTGAGATTGTGAATTTGGGGTTTTCATGAGCTGTAAGCCATAATCATCAAAATTATGACAAATCAATAATAATAATAATAATAATAATAATAATAATAATAATAATAATAATAATAATAATTTAATTTGTATCCCGCCCTTCTCCCAGAAGGGACTCAGGGCGGTGGACAGCCAGAAATAAAATACATGCAATACAAAAATTAAGATAAATGAAAAGATATTTAATCGATTGGCCTCCCAATTTAAAACCCCAAATCTATAAAATTCAAAATCCCAATTTAAAACCATTTAAGCTAGGCCGGCTTGCTGGAATAAGTAAGTCTTCAAAGCTTTGCGGAAGGTACGAAGGTCTGGGATCAGTCTTATTCCAGGAGGTAGCTCATTCCATAGGGCGAGTGCCCCCACAGAGAAGGCTCTCCCCCTGGGGGCCACCAGCAAACATTGCTTGACTGACGGCACCCTGAGGAGGCCCTCTCTGTGAGAGCGTATTGGCCAGTGGGAGGTTATCGGTAGCAGCAGGCGGTCTCGTAAGTACCCTGGCCCTAAGCCACGGAGCGCTTTAAAGGTAAGAACCAATACCTTAAAGCGCACCCGGAAGACCAACGGGAGCCAATGCAGCTTGCGCAGGAGAGGCGTTACATGGGAGCACCCTGTCGCTCCCATAATCACCCACGCGGCCGCATTCTGAACCAGTTGGCGCCTCCGGGTGCTCCTCAAGGGGAGCCCCATGTAGAGAGCGTTGCAGTAGTCCAGGCGAGATGTAACGAGGGCATGAGTGACCATGCATAAGGAGTCCCGATGCAGAAAGGGGCGCAACTGGCGTATCAGGCGAACCTGATAAAAAGCCCTCCTGGCCACGGCTGTCATGTACTCTTCTAAAGACAGCCGTGTGTCCAGGAGGACGCCCAAGTTGCGAGCTCCCTCTGTAGGGGCCAATAATTCACCCCCAATAGCCAGCGATGACACCAGCTGGCTATATCAGGACGCCGGTATCCACAGTCAAGTCAAGGCTTGAACTATCTCACTTTGCATGTAATGAGTCTATCTCATATATTAGTATCACCTTTTAAGTTGCATTACTGAAATAAATGAACTTTTGCATGATATTCTAATATTTTGAGTTTCACCAGTACATGAAGTAGCAATACCAGTAGAACTTATATAGCACTTGATGGAATTTAAAGACCTCTCTGAGACCTTTAGAGAGCCAGCCTATTGCCCCCAACAATCTGGGTCTTCACTTTACCAACCTCGGAAGGATGGAAGCCTAGGTTAACTTTGAGCCAGTCAGGATCGAACTCCTGGCAGTGGGCAGAGTAAGAGTGCAATGCTGCATTCTAACCACTGCACCACCAGGGAAATGCCCATGCAACCCACACTGCATAGAGTAATATAAGCCATGTGTGACTTAGCAGCAGATGTGCTTTGCGAAATATAGAGGAAAGTAAATTATTTGTAGAATCTAAAGTCATTTATTTGTAGAAATAATTATTTTTTTCTAGATGAATATCTTCTCTGTCTTTCTTTTCTCGCATTCCAGCACTGACTTACAAATTGTGCCTCATCAGGTATTTGGGTTTTGGGGTTCTTTTCAAAAGGTCATGGTAAGGGGAGAAAATGTGGAGGGCTTTTACTGAATATAGATGTACTCTTCCCTTCGTGTTCTCTCTCCAGCGTAGCCCTTCCAAAAATGATAATTGCTTCTTCCTTGCCTCTCGCTTTGCATCACTCTTGAGGAACGGTGAAATTTTCCAAGTCTTTCTTTTAATTATTCTAATAGGAATCTGCCATTTCTGCTCTGAATTTACAGTAAAAGGAAAAAAAATGAGTCTTTCTTTACATTCATCAAGACTGGAATCTTTTGTGAAGGTCACCCATGTAAGGAGACTAGAAGGAAAACTGTGAGATTAATGCACTGAGTGGACCTTTTATCTGAAGCGATATGTACATGAAGGCAAAATTTCCCCTTTAAAGGATCCACTTGATTTCTCTTTTCAGGCTACACCCACCCACACAAAGTTTGTGCACTTTCCTGAATTCATTTCTCTCAACTCCCTCCATTCATTACGCAGAGCAATAATGATCCCATGGCTGAACTTGGCATCCTTGTTGCTGCTCCTTGAAGGTAATTTTTACCCCCTCTTTAAAGAATTTCTTTCCATTTTCTCTTTCTGTACATAGAAGATTTCATTGAAACACTTTTGTTTTTAGGCGTCCAGTCTCAAGTACAGTTGGTGGAGTCTGGAGGGGATGTGAGAAGATCTGAAGGGTACTGCCGTATCTCCTGCCAAGCTTCTGGATTCACCTTCAGCAGCCACTGGATGCACTGGGTGAGACAGACTCCACAGAAAAGACTGGAATGGATTTCAAATATACATCCAAGTTCATCTACCAGCTACTACACTGAGAAAGTCAAGCGACGCTTCACCATCTCCAGGGACAATGCCAAAAGCCAGCTGTATCTGCAAATGAGCAATCTGAAACCAGAGGACACAGCCGTCTATTACTGTGTGAGAGACACAGTGAGAGGAAGTGAATCTGATGCCAAGCAAAAACCTTCTCCTCCTCTGAGCAGCTTTTCCAAAATGATTCAGTCACAGGAAGTTGAATGTGAAGTGTGAAGTTCTGAGCGAAGCATGGAGGGAGGCCGGAGTGATTCCTAACTATCATAAACTCATGAATGAGGAGATGGCTTGTAACACAATCCGTTTATTGACAACAGAGGCAACTTGGGAGTTGGGCGGCATAGAAATGCGATAAATTAAATTAAATTAACTGCTGAATAGAATCAACTTTAGAAAGAGTTGACAACTCTTATATACTGAGCTGTCAAAAACAACAACCAATAGTGAACCCTTAATTTTCCCGCCTGAAGGGATGCGGAAATAAACCAATCAGATCGTGTCGCGTCAGCATGCTCTACGTTCCTTCGGCAGCTCCGCAGACAAAGCACTAACTGCTCTTTATTCAATACTGCCTGAGAGACAACAGAACTCCCTGCTTTGACCCAGCTCCTTTTATATAAAACTGACTAACCAAACCACCGATCAGGAGAGAGAGCATTTTCCCGCTCCAATAGAGGACCAGAATGAGAACTTCAACTGACAACTCCAGTATATACAATTCATAGCATGAAGCACTAGATAAATCTTCGTAACAGGTTGTGGAACCTCAAATATCTGATCTTCAAAGAAGCAGTGTTCAACCTGGTTTGCACTTTCGGGGAGGGGTGTTGCTCCTTCAAGGTATTTTTTCCCTTCTTAAAGAATTTATACACACACACACACGTCTGTCTGTCTGTCTGTCTGTCTGTCTGTCTGTCTGTCTGTCTTCCATCCATCCATCCATCCATCCATCCATCCACCCACCCACCCATCTAATCTATCTATCTATCTATCTATCTATCTATCTATCTATCTATCTATCTATCTATCTATCTATCTATTTATCTATCACCTATCTATCTATCATCTATCATCTATCATCTGTCATCTGTCATCTGTCATCTGTCATCTGTCATCTGTCATCTGTCATCTGTCATCTATCATCTATCTAGAATAGAATAGAATAGAATAGAATAGAATAGAATAGAATAGAATA
>WNWU01013462.1:23774-42087 GCA_012654045.1 Ptyas mucosa
ATGAGATGATCTGGGTGAGGCAGGCTCCAGGGAAAGGACTGGAGTGGATTGCATGGATAAATGATGATGGAGATGGGAGCAACAAATTCTATCATGATTCTGTGGAAGGCCGTTTCACCATATTTCGGCGAGATGCCTCCAGCATGCTTTATCTGCAAATGAACAGCTTGAAGCCAGAGGACACTGCTGTGTATTACTGTGCTAGAGAGCCACAGTGAAAGGAAGCTATGGCGAAGCCTGTAAAAACGCTCATTGTTCATGGCTCCCATCCAAGTTGAGTCAGCTTCCATGCTCTGAATTAAAAACAAAGGAAGTAGTTAGCTCTCCATGCAGAAAAGTACAGCAGAACCCCTTTCATTTTCTCTATTGGTGATCTGGAGAAGCCAGGTCACCAATATCTTTATGATATTAAAGATGTTGAGTGATACTGATCATTTATGACCCAGATTTTGTGTGCTAGAACATATGAAGAACTGTTTACTCCCAGGAAAACAAGAACAAAGCATGTCTGGCATCACTTTCCTTAGGAATGGAGCATTATTTGAAAGTCATATATGCTACGTCTGTCCCAAAAAATCTCTAAGTGAATTCACTGAGAGGCACTTTTATCCTAATCAATATGGAAATCAGGGCACCATTTCCCTTTGAAAGGAACTGCACGACTTCCCTTTTCAGGCTACACCCACCAATACAAAGTTTGCGCACTTTCCGAAATTCTCTACCATCAGTTCTCCTCCATTCATTAGAGGGAGCAGAAATGTTCCTGTGGATAAACTTGGTGTCCTTACTAGCAGTCCTCAGAGGTAATTCTATCCTCTGTATTCAGCTTTTTCCATTTTAATTCTTTTACACAGGAATGTTTGCTGAAATAATTTTCGTCTTAGGTGTCCAATCTGAGGTTCAATTGGTGGAGTCTGGAGGGGATGTGAGAAGACCTGGAGAGTCCCTCCGTCTCTCCTGCCAAGCCTCTGGATTCACCTTTTTTTTTTTTTAAATTTGATTTATATGCCTCCCTTCTCCGGAGACTCAGGGCAGCTTACAATGCGTTAAGCAATAGCCTTCATACTTTTGTATATTTATACAAAGTCAGCTAATTGCCCCCACAAACTGGATCCTCGTTTTACCTACCTTAGAAAGGATGGAAGGCTGAGTCAACCTTGAGCCTGGTGAGATTTGAACTTGCAGTAATTGGAGGCAGCTGGCAACTTAAGTGCTACTTTAACAGCACTTAGTCCACTGCACCACCAGGCTCATTCAGCAGTTACTGGATAAGCTGGGTGAGACAGGCTCCAGAGAAAGGTCTGGACTGGGTGGCCTACATAAGCATTGATTCTGGTACTATTTACTACTCAGACAAAGTGAAGAGCTGCTTCACCATCTCCAGGGATGATGCCAATGTATCTGCAGATGAACAACCTCAAGCCAGACATCCTAGAGCCTTGGATAGTACAGTGGTCTAAAGCCCTGTTATTAACATCAGCTGCCTGCAATTATTGCAGGTTCGAATCTCACCAAGGCTCAAGGTTGACTCAGCCTTCCATCCTTTCTAAGGTAGGTAAATTGAGGACCCAGTTTGTGGGGGCAATAAGCTGACTTTGTATAAATATACAAAAGTATGAAGGCTATTCCTTAGCGCATTGTAAGCCGCCCTGAGTCTCCGGAGAAGGGCGGCATATAAATCAAATTAAAAGAAAAAAAGAAAGAAAAAAAAGACGACACAGCAGTCAATTACTGTGCAAGATACACAGTGAGAGGAAGTGATTCTGAAACCAAAAAAAAAAAGAGAACCTTCTCTGTCTCAGAGCAGATCTCCAAGTGGATTCAGTCACAGAAAGTTGAATTGGAGTCTGTAAACTGAGGAGCAGGCCGATCGATCTACATCATAGCTGTAGAATATTCCATGGATCAGTAGAATATTTCAAGACTTAAAAACACAAAGAAAAAGGAAAATACTTCTGGGACCCATGTAAATTAGGGATAATAGAAGCCCAAAGAGATATTCTCTTCTTGAATTGAAGATGAAGGGAACCTCTGCATTTACAGTCACAAGGAATCAGAAATGGTTCATAGAGCTCACAATACGGAGTTGTGAGTTACGTCTGACAGACTCCAGGGAAGGGACTAGAATGGGTAGTATGATACTCATAAACAAGTCTATGCAGAATCCATGAAAGGGTTCTTTGCCATCTCCAGAGACAAATCCAACTAACTTTCTATATCTGCAATTGGATGTTAAAACATCTAATATTTTTGACCCTGACTGAAATAAAACGTGTGGTTTCTGTTCTGTTCCCCAGGCATCTGGCTACACTGGGAACAGGCAGATAAACTCTAGCAAACAGGTTTTCATGCAGATTATATTTATTTGGGAATCCTTGAACACTTAGATTTACAATTATGATGAGTCATGGTGAGGTTCATCCAATATTTCATAATCTATCCCATTTCCTAGTGTAAGAGGATGATAGTTTGTCCCCCTTTTCAGAAAGCATGTTCTCTCTTCTGAGCTAATTCTAAATGGCCCGGTCTTTGTTCTAAAACCCAGGCAGAAAGCCTCAGTGGCCAATCATGTACACAGAAATAGTCACATGTCATGGACTACATTTCCCATAATGCGATCTCTCACTACATCTCCCACAATGCAATGTCTTAAGGAGACAGCTCTTAATCCTTAAGGTAACTAACTCACCACAACTCACTATCTGTAACAGCAGTTTCCATTGTAAACGTGACTGATTCTCTAGCTGCTTACTGAAGAATTAAAATAGTTCTTTGAAAGAAAGAAAGGGGAAAAAAATGGTCCGTTGAGAATTTCATTCCCCAAGAGTTCTTAAAACTTCTTGACTCTCAAGCTTCATTTTGAATAGCAAAATATAACCCCACCCCCTCATATCACATTTAATTATTTCATATATGCTGGTTGAGGAACAGAATAAAAGGTTATTGTTATTGTTTCTTTGACTTTAGGTAGTTATAATATTAAAGTCAGAATCATTTCATACGTACCAGTGGTTCTTGAGTTATAACTGTACTTGAGCCTGGTAAGTTATTAACTGGCTCATCACATGATCAGACCCAACATTACTATCATTATTGCAGTGAACACAGCAGACATTAAGCAAGGCAGGGGTGAAATGCTCCCGGATCGGACTAGATCACCTGATCCAGCAGCAGTCTTGACTTGTGGTTCGGCGATCCGGTAGTGATGGCGGAGCAAAGCTCCGTCCACCTGATCGGGTGGGCAGAGCTTCCTGGTTTTAACCAGGAAGTTATGAATTTTTTACCTTCTGCGCATATGCAGAAGGTTTGTGTGCGAATGTGACGCACGCATACGGCGCCTGCGCTTCTGAACCGATAAGGAAATTAAGTAGATTTCACCCCTGAAGCAAAGCCATTGATTGCTATGGGGCCATGATTCCATAATCCAGAGGCTAAAATTAGACAACCACCTGTCTGAAATGGTATAGGGTAATGATGGCTAACCTTTTCCGGACTGAGTGCCCAACGTGTGCATGCGCCTGAACTCCCAAAATGCAACGCACGCACACTCCCGCTGTCGGCACCCTGCCCATGCACATGCCCCACATGCGCCTCACCCCCAAGCATGCATGTGCGGCCTCCTCATGCCCCTCGCCCCTCGTGCATGCGTGGCAGAGAGCCGAAGAAAAGCTGGCTGGCGGGAACCGTGCACGGATGCGCGGCAGAGCTAAGCTGGGGCAATGGCTTGCGTGCCTACAGAGAGCACACTGCGCGTGCCATAGGTTCACCATCACAGGTATAGGGTCTCCTGCTTGAGCAGGGGGTTAGACTAGAAGAGCTCCAAGGTCCCTTCCAGCTCCATTGTGATCGGATACTGAATAAAATAAGCCATTGTCCTTGAGGTCCTTCAAATGACCATAAATATGGTGGAGTTGCTGAGCACCCAAAGTACAGTCACGGGACTATGTGGAGGGTCCAGTTCAGAACTTCAAATCTGGTTTATAGGTAGCTTTGGGTTTGGGTGGAAGAACATCAAACAGTCGCTAAGACACTGATCCTAAATTGAGGAGTGGCTGTATGTTAAGATCAAGGACAAGTCAAGGACAATTCTATTGCCCGTTATTGAGAATCCTCCCAAAAAACCCCCCAAAAACCACCTTTACAAAACCTAAAAATCTAAATGTTTTATCTTTTTTAGGTTGTATGTCATTGGGTCTACCTAATGACCCAATGTTGAGAGTGTGGTGGCGCGACAGCTTCCGCAGTACCTGGATGAAGCTGTCTATCTAGATCTGCTCCAGTCCAGCTTCAGGCCTGGGCACAGCATGGAAACGGCATTGGTCGCATTGGTGGATGATCTCTGGAGGGCTCGAGATACGGGCTGCGCCTCTATCCTGGTCCTGTTAGATCTCTCAGCAGCTTTTGATACCATCAACCATGGTATCATGCTGCGCCAGTTGGAGGGGTTGGGGGTGCGGGGCACCGTCTTACGATGGTTATCCTCCTATCTCTCTGACCAGTCGCAATCAGCATTGGCAGGGGGGCAGAGGTCAACCCCGAGGTGCTGAGTTTGTGGGGTGCTGCAGGGGTCAGTCCTCTCACCACTCCTGTTCAACATTTATGTGAAGCTGCTGGGCGAGATCATCCGTGGTTTTGGGGTGGAGTTCCATCAGTATGCTGATGACACTCAGCTGAACATCTCCACCCCAGACCATCCCAATGATGCCCTTGAAGTGATGTCTCGGTGCCTGGAGGCCGTGCGGGTCTGGATGGGGAGAAACAGGCTCTGACTCAACCCTTCCAAGACTGAGTGGCTGTGGCTTCCAGCGTCCTGATATAGCCAGCTGGTGCCATCGCTGGCTATTGGGGGCAAGTCACTGGCCCCCACGGAGAGGGCCCGCAACTTGGGTGTCCTCCTGGATGCCTGGCTGTCTTTAGAAGAGCATACGACGGCCGTGGCCAAGGGGGCTTTCTATCAGGTTCGCCTGATTCGCCAGTTGCATCCCTTTCTGGATCGGGACTCCTTACACATGGTCACTCAGGCACTTGTCACTTCTCTCCTGGACTACTGTAATGCTCTCTACATGGGGCTCCCCTTGAGGAGCAGCCGGAGGCTCCAACTGGTGCAGAATGTGGCCATGCGGGGGATTACGGGAGCGATGGGGCGCTCCCATGTGACCTCTCTCCTGCATGAGCTGCATTGGCTCCTGGTGGTCTTCCAGGTGTGCTTCAAGGTGTTGGTTACCACCTTTAAAGCGCTCCATGGCTTAGGGCCTGGGTACTTACGGGACCGCCTTCTGTCACCGATAGCCTCCCACCGGCCAGTACATTCCCACAGAGAGGGACTCCTCAGGGTGCCATCAGCCAGACAATGTCAGCTGGCGACCCCCAGGGGGAGGGCCTTCTCTGTGGCAGCACCAGTCCTTTGGAACGAGGACTGCCCCCGGAGATACGTAGGATCCCAGATCTCCGTGCTTTTCGCCATGCCCTTAAACATTTTTATTTCATCAAGCTGGGCTGGCTTGACTCCCCTCGCCCCAATTAATTGCTAAATTGGTTTTAGTTGGGGTGTTTTAAATTTTATTGGGCCAATACTAGTTTAATTCTTTTAAAATTTTAAATTTTGTATGTGTTGTTTTTATCTTTGGCTGTGCACCGCCCTGAGTCCAGCAGGAGAAGGGCGGTATAAAAATCTAAATAAATAAATAAATAAATAAATAAATAAATAAATCATTCTGTCTAGTTAATTCTATATAGCAGTACATTTACATATACAACTGGCTATTAGAATTATCCCTGGAGGTGATGATCCCTTCCCTCTCTCTATCTAATTAATAAAACAAGCCATGCTTATGTAAAAAATAAGAATTCCTAAATTTGTAAACACAGTTCAGCATTTCTGTTTCTGTCAAAGTTCTCACCGTCCAGGGAAAACATACTAAATTAGCATTTCTCCACATGACTTTGAAAAGTACAATTTATTTCGTGAGGGGAGTTTTCCTTTGCATTGTTTTAGTAAGTTGACAAAACCTTCCTTTCCTTCTGCCTCAACATTCATCTGCTTGTCTCTTTGGTACTTGAGCCCACTTGCTAACCATTTATTTATTTGTGTATTTCGTCAAGCGTATATTTGATAACAGATACAAGTGTAAATGTAATTTTGAATACATGAAATGGATACAAATAAAAGGGGACATTAGGATAGGGATGGTAGGCACACTGGTGTGCTTATGCACGTCCCTTACAGACCTCTTAGGAATGGGGTGAGGTCAACAGTAGACAGTCTAAGGTTAAAGTTATGGGGGTTTGGGGAAGAAACCACAGAGTCAGGTAGTGCATTACAGGCATTGACCACTCTGTTACTGAATTCGTATTTTCTGCAGTCTAGTTTGGATTAGTTTACCATGAGTTTGTTTCTATTGTGTGCTCTTGTATTGTTTTGGTTGAAGTGGAAGCATTCATTGACTGGTAGGACATTGCACCAGATGATTTTATGTACTATGCGTAGGTCAGACTGAAGACGGCAAAGTTCTAAATTGTGTAAGCCCAAAATTTCAAGTCTGGTGTCATAAGGTATTTTGTTGTGAGCAGGGCTCTTCTCATGAAATATCTCTGGACTCATTCAATTGTATTAAAGTCCGATAGATGAGCTGTATTCAAGAATTGGTCTGGCAAAAGTTTTGTAAGCAGTTCAAAATATACTACCATCACCAAAATATCTGTTCAACAGACGTCCAAGGAACTGAGGAGAAGAAAGGAGTGAGAAGGCCTTTTATTTTGAGGTCTATGCAAAAATGCAGGACAACTTCCTCTTTAAATAAGTCAAACCACTTTTGTCCACAGGTTGTAAGGAGAAGTATAAAGGGTGGTTGTGGGCTGAAGGCTTTTCGTATAAATGAACAAAATGTCACTTTATCTCTATTTGACATTTTTAATAGCAGTTCTCAGAGGTAGATGTTCTTATTCATACACCACACGCTTCCATTCCTCTCCTTTTTTAAATATGTAACACAACTCAGAAATTATTCTTTTTTCCCAGGTGTCCGATCTGAGGTACAGTTGGTGGAGTCTGGAGGAGATGTGAGAAGACCTGGGGAGTCCCTCCATCTCTCCTGCCAAGCCTCTGGATTTACCTTGAACAGCTATCCAATGAACTGGGTGTGACAGGCTCCAGGGAAAGGACTGGAATGGGTGGCCTACATAAGTACACATTCCACTACAATTAGCTATTCAGACAAAATCAAGGGACACTTCACCATCTCCAGGGACAATGCCAAAAGCCAGCTGTATCTGCAAATGAGCAGCCTCAAAGCTGAAGACACAGCGGTCTATTATTGTGCTAGATACACAATGAGAGGAAGTGAATCTGAAGCCAGACAAGAACCTTGTCTCCCTCAGAGCAGATCTCCAAGTGGATTCAGTGCCAGAAAGTTGAATCTGAGTCTTTCAACTGAGGAGCAGGTGATCGAACTACATCGTAGCGGTAGAATATTTCATGGATCCGTAGAATATTTTGAGACGTAACCAAAACAAAAAACAAAAAACCCATAGTCCATGGATCAGGAGAATAGTTTAGGACTTAAAAAGGAAGACAGTATAAATTAGGGAAAATAGAAGCCCAAAGAAATATTCCCTTCTTGAATTGAAGGTGAAGGTTACCTCTGGGTTTACAGTCATAAGGAATCAGTAATGGTTCATAGAGTTCACAATATGGAGTTGCGAGTCAGATGCGACAGGCTCCAGGGAAGGGAGTAGAATGGATTGTATGATGGCCAGTAAACAAGTCTATGCAGAATCCATGAAAGGATTCAGAATGCCATCTCCAGAGAAAAATTCAACTGCCTTCTGTAACTGCAAAGGGACGTCACAAGGAGGCGCAAAACACCAAATATTTTGGACTGTGACTGAAATAAAATGTGTGGTTTCAGCTGTGAACTTGACTGCTTCTCCAGCTGCTTCCTGGGGAATTAAAATACCTTCTTGAAGGAAATAATAATAATAATAATAATGGTCCTTTGAGAATTTCATTCCCCAAGAGTCCTCAAAACGTCTTCAATGTCAAGCTTCAGTATGTATCGCAAAAAAAAAAAAAAATCATTGTATCTCATTTACTTATGTAATGTATGCTGGTTGATGAGCAAAATAAAAGGTGTTCATCTTTAACTTTAGGCAGTTATGGTACTAAAGCCAGAATTATATGACATGGACAAGGGATCCCTGGGTTACCACTGTAAATGAGCTCAATCAAGCTCCCCATTTCAGGAAGTGAAATTAAATTTGCTACCTACACTTCATCTGCTTATCACTAGAGGGCAATCTTCTCTGTAAAATCCCACTGAATATTATTTTCCTTAGTTTTTCCTTGAAGAATTGGGCAGTTCTCTCTGCAAATGAAAGAAGAGTTCCCTCTATCTCTCCTTTCTTAAATGTAGCCCAAACTGAATTGCTTTATTGTTTATTTACTGGTTCAATTTATATGCCGCCCTTCTCCGGAAACTCAGGGAGGCTTACAATGCATTAAGCAATAGTCTTAATACTTTTGTATATACCTGCTTAGTAGGGCTTTCGCCCCCCCCCCCCAAAGTGGTGTTCTTTTTTTATATATACAAAGTCAGCTTATTGCCCCCACAATCTGGGTCCTCATTTTACCTACCTCGAAAGGATGGAAGGCTGAGTCAACTTTGAGCCTGGTGAGATTCGAACTTGCAGTAATTGCAGGCAGCTGGTGCTACTTAACAGCACTTTAGTCTGCTGTGCCACCAAGGCTCTTCAAGGGCCTTTATTCCTGTTTCTCATTCTACCAGGATACACTGGCCACACTGTGATTTTAGACTTGTCTTTCCCAAGATATTCAGGTGAACGAAAGATTGATGGATCGGTAGTATTTACTTTATTTTGTTTATTTATTTACTTAGTCAAGCACTTATTAGATAATATATATAAGTATAAACATAATTTGAATACATGAAAAGAGTAAGAATAAAAAGGGGACATTAGGACAGGGACAGTAAGCACGCTGGTGCGCTTATGCACGCCCCTTACAGACCTCTTAGGAATGGGGTGAGGTCAACAGTAGACAGTCTAAGGTTAAAGTTATGGGGGTTTGGGGAAGAAACCACAGAGTCAGGTAGCGCATTCCAGGCATTGACCGCTCTGTTGCTGAAGTCGCATTTTCTGCAATCGAGTTTGGAGGTGTTTACCTTAAATTTGTATCTATTGTGTGCTTTGTGTATTGTTGTGTTTGAAGCTGAAGTAGTCCTTGACAGGTAGGACATTGTAGCAAATAATTTTATGAGCTATGCTTAGAAGCATTGTATTGATAATTATAACGCCTGGGGTATCTGGTGGATCACCTGCAGCCAGCAACAGTTCCCCATTGCCCGGTGCGCTCACACAGAGAGGGCCTACTTGTGGTCCCGTTGGCCAAACAATGTTGGCTGAGGGCCCCTAGAGAGTGAGCCTTCTCTGTAGGGGCACCTACCCTCTGGAATCAGCTCCCCTTGGAGCTCTGGGTGGCCCCCAACCTTCGCTCTTTCCGCTGCGGCCTTAAAACATGGCTGTTTTGCCAGGCTGGCCTGGACTGAAGGGGTTTTTAATGGGAATTTTAGTTTCTTGTACCATTTGAATTTTAATCTGGACTTGTTGTTGTTTATTGCTGTGAGCCACCCTGAGTCCTTGTGGAGAAGGGCGGCATATAAGTCCGATAATTAAATTAAATTAAATTGTATTGTTGTTGCTTCTTTGACTTTACACATCTATAGGATTAAAACCAGACTCATACACTTGAATAGTTATTCTTCAAATTATTTTGCTTGATAAGTCGTGATGGTCAGTAAGGAGGACATCACATGATCAGACCGATATTTACTAGCTTTATTGCAATGAACATGGCAGCCATTAAGTGAGTCCACTGTTTGGTGTGGGGCGACTTTTTCCACAATCCGAAAGCCAAATCTGATTTCCAGAAATAAGTCATAGTCCTGTCAGCTGTGATCCTCCAAATGTCTTTTGAAAAATAATTGTTCAAATTAAAAAAAGAACACATTAAAAAAATAGATGTTTTGAAAAAGTACAGAGAAGAGCAACTTATTATTATTATTATTATTATTATTATTATTATTATTATTATTTTATTTCTATACCGCCCTTCTCCCAAAGGACTCAGGGCGGTGTACAGCCTATTAAAAAACACAGAAATAGAGACATCAATTAAAAAAATAATTAAAATTATTAAATAATTTCGGCCCAAATTAAAACCCCAACAATTTAAAACACCCAATTTAAAATCATTTACATTGATAGCCCGGCCTGGCAGAACAGCAGGGTCTTGAGGGCATAGCGAAAAACACAGAGGTTGGAGATCTTATGCATTTCCTGGGGCAGTTCATTCCACAGGGCAGAAGGAATAAAGAGGAATAAAGGCACAGAGATTAAAACATATGAATAATGGTTGTGGATTTAAGGTTCGCCTGGTGGGTTTAAGTTTGCCTGGTGCAGTCATTTTGTTTGAACAACTTTCAAGTGTTTTGTGGATTGTTGGGCCATTGCTTTGTGGACTAACCTTGGTGTAAGTCTACAGAAAGTGATGGCCTTGTAGTATCCAAGCTCTGTCACAATTGTCTCTCTGAATGTTTATACCTTCTGAGGCATCATAAGAAGAGAAAGTCATGTAAATTGCTTCAAGAATTTTAACTTGGGTCTTCAAAAGTTGGTCTTTTGGTATTTCTCCTAGCAGAATATCAGAGTTATTCTCTGTTATTCAGACTAGTCTAATCCCCTGCTCAGGTGAAAACCCTATACCATTTCACAGAAATGATTATCTAGTCTCTTGTTAAAAAAAACCTCCATTATTGGAGCACCCACAACTTCTGGAAGCAAATCTTTCCACTGATTAATTGTTCTGTCTGGAAATTTCTCCTTGAAAGAAGGCTGGATCTCTCCTTGGTTAGTTTTCATCCATTGCTTCTTTTCCTGCCTTCAGCCTCTTTTTTTTTTTAAATTTGATTTATATGCCGCCCTTCTCCGGAGACTCAGGGCGGCTTACAATGCGCTAAGCAATAGCCTTCATACTTTTGTATATTTTATACAAAGTCAGCTTATTGCCCCCACAAACTGGGTCCTCAATTTACCTACCTTAGAAAGGATGGAAGGCTGAGTCAACCTTGAGCCTTGGTGAAATTCGAAACTGCAATAATTGCAGGCAGCTGATGTTAATAACAGGGCTTTAGACCACTGTACTATCCAAGGCTCCATTCTTCTATTGAGAGTGATTAATATTTTGCATCCACAGTAGATATCCCTCTACTGATTGCAAGAATGACTTTCTCCTCCTGCCTTTTCTTTAAATATAAATTTAAATATCACTTTGTAATTTAAGAATGAAGCTGGAAAAGAAAACAATTTCCAACTTAACAAAGTTATTTGCATTAATTGCACATCTTAATTCAGTTGGATACTTCAGAACAAATCTGGGGATATAAATAGGATGTGGAGGTAGTATTATAAAATATTAATTTTTTTATTTCATTGTATTTTTAGCTTAATCCATAAATGTTGAATTCCTTTGTGTACCATTTTCTATATTGTACCCAGTTGAATGATTCCATGTTGATCGCTGGGTATAACATAACCTGTAAACCAGGTGCTCCTTAACAATAGCCAATTTTTAAAAATTCTTCAATAAAAGTCAATAAAGGATATTCATATAAGAACATTATGCATTTATTATAGTGTGTGGAATACATTTTAATATACAGGGATTTTTTAAAAAAATCAATATTCTGCTGCAGCAACGAACGTTAAATCACATTAAATGGAAATTTCCTTTCAAAACTTCATTGCATCGTAATACAGAAATAGGACACACTGGTCTTTAAAAAGAGGAGAATTTGTCATAAAAGTACACTAATAGATATGGTGAACGCAACCTTTATACACCTATTCAGGTTTTCCAAAAACTCTTGGTGGTATAATAAGCGAAACCTGGTTCTCTTTTATCCTGAAGTGTATGTAAATACAGACTTAACCTTCCTCTTTATATGACATCATCTCCCACTCCTCCTCAACATGTGGCTGAAGAGAAAAAGCCAGTCTGTCTGCAACTTCTCCACTGAGAAAAGAAAAATGATATTTTTGCTCCACCTAGTCTCCATTTTAGCAATCATCAAAGGTAATGGTTCTCCCATAAAGAGATGGAAGCTAAGAGGCTTCATAATGCTTGAGGTGAATGAACTGCAGCATGTTGGATAGTTAAACTGTCTATATTAATATTTCCTTTCCAGATGTCCAAATGGAGGTCCAGCTGATGGAATCTGGAGGGGATGTAAGAAGGCCTGGGGAGTCCCTCCGCCTCTCCTGCCAAGGTTCTGGATTCACCTTCAGCAGCTATTACATGAACTGGGTCAGACAGGCTCCAGGAAAAGGACTGGAGTGGGTTGCATTTATAGAGGATGATGGAGATGACAGCACCCAATCTTATGCGAATTCAGTGAAAGGCCGTTTCACCATCTCCCGGCGAGATGCCTCCAGCATGCTTTATCTCCAAATGAACAGCTTGAAACCAGAGGACACCGCTGTGTATTATTGTGCTGGAGGGTCACAGTGAGAGGAAGCTATGGGGAAGCCTGACAAAATCCCTCATGGTTCATGGCTGCCATCCAAGTTCAGTCAGCTTTCATGGCCACAATTAAAGAGGGGAAGTTTTATCTCCGTGCAGAAAAGTAGAGCAGAATCCCTTTCGTTTTGTCCACTGGTGATCTGGAGAAGGGACAAATATTGAAGTAATTGAGTGATTCTGATCATTTATGACCCAGTTTTTGTTTGCTGAAACATATGAAGAAATGTTTATTGTTCACTCACAGGAAAACAAGAACAAATCATTTCTGGCATCACTTTTCTTAGGAATGGGGTATTATTTGGAGAAGTAGGTGATCGATCTACATTATAGCAGTAGAATATTCCATGGATCAATAGAATAATTTAAGACTTAAAAAAAGGGGGACCATATAAAGTAGGGATAAAGGTAAAAGTAAAGGTTCCCCTCACACATATGTGCTGGTCATTCCCAACTCTAGGGGGCAGTGCTCATCTCCGTTTCAAAGACGAAAAGCCAGCGCTGTCCAAAGATGTCTCCATGGTCATTGGGGCATGCATGGAACGCCGTTACCTTCCCACCAAAGTGGTCCCTATTTTTCTACTTTTTTTTACATGCTTTCGAACTGCTAGGTTCGCAGAAGCTGGGACAAGTAACGGGAGCTCACCCCGTAACGCGGCACTAGGGATTTGAACCGTCCAAGGAAAAAGTACTAAATTAGGATTTTTCCACATGGCTTTGAAAAGTAGACATTATTTTCTCTTTTTGGGGGGCAGGGGGGATTTTTCCTTTGCATTTTTTAGCAAGGTGATCAAATCTCCCTTTCCTTCTGCATAAACATTCATCTGCTTGTCTCTTTGGTACTCGAGCCACTTTCTAACCATCACCAACATATCTCTTCAATAGATGTCCAAGGAACTGAGGAGAAGAAAGGAGAGAGAAGGCCTTTTATTTTGAGGGCTATGCAAAAATGCAGGACAACTTCCTCTTTAAATAAGCCAAACCACTTTTGTCCCCAGGTTGTAAGGAGAAGTATAAAGGGTGGCTGTGGGTTGAAGGCTTTTCATACAAGTGAACAAAATGTCATTTTGTCTCTATTTGACATTTTTAATAGCAGTTCTCAGAGGTAGATGTTCTTATTCATACACCACACGCTTCCATTCCTCTCTTTTTATATGTAGGAAATCTTGGAAATTATTCTTTTTTTCCCAGGTGTCCAATCTGAGGTCCAGTTGGTGGAGTCTGGAGGAGATGTGAGAAGACCGGGAGAGTCCCTCCATCTCTCCTGCCAAGGATCAGGATTCAGCTTCATCAGCTATGATATGAACTGGGTGAGACAGGCTCCTGGAAAAGGCCTGGAATGGGTGTCCTTCATAAGCTCCAGTTCTGTTACTATTCGCTACTCAGACAAAGTGAAGGGCCGCTTCACCATCTCCAGAGACAATAACAAAAGCCAACTTTATCTACAGATGAAAGCCTCCAATCAGAGGACACAGCTGTCTATTACTGTGGTGGAGACACAGTGAGAGGAAGTGAATCTGAAGCCAGACAAGAACTTTCTCTCCCTGTCAGCAAATCTCCAAGTGGATTCAGTGAGAGAAAATTTAATCTGAGTCTGTCAACTGAGGAGCAGGTGATCGATCTGCATCATAGCTGTAGAATATTCCATGGATCCATAGAATATTTTGAGACTTAACGAAAAAAAAACCAAACAAACAAACTCTGAGACCCATATAAATTTGGGAAAATAGAAACTGGACCTAAATTGATTCAAAAAGTAGAAGAATTTGGTGAGGTAGTGGGACTTAAGATAAATAAAAATAAATCTAAATTAATAACCAAAAACATTACAAAGAGACAAGAAATTGAATTGGAAGGGAAGATAAAAATACAAATAACCAAGAAAATAAAATATTTAGGAATCTGGCTTACAGCTAAGTACTCCTCAATTAAGGAGGATAATTATAAGATATTACAGCAAATAAAAAAAGATCTAGAAAATTGGAAAAACTTACAGATTTCAGTTTTAGGGAGGATTGCCGCGATCAAAATGAATATATTGCTGAAAATATTATTTTTGTTCCAAGTTATTCCAATAAAATTAGGAAAAACGGTTTTTTTTTTTTTTGAAACCTTGAACAAATTAATTACCAAATTTATATGGCAGGGGAAAAAACCTAGGATTAAATTAAAATTTTTACAAGATACGAAAGATAAAGGGGGATTAGCACTTCCGGAGTGGGAAATATATTATCATGCATCTATTTTAACCTGGTTAAAAGATTGGATGGAATTAAGAAACAAAAGGGTCTTAACTTTAGAGGGACATGACCTGTTAGTAGGATGGCATGCATTCCTATGGGATGAAAAACATAAAACACATAGCTATTTCCAAGGGGATATATTAAGGAATGCACTCCTACAGATTTGGCAAAAAATAAAGACAGCATTATACAAAAATTCCAACGTGGCTATCCACAATGAAAGTATTGAAACATCCAAATTTAATTAATATAGACAAGGTAATTAGATATAATGATTTGTTAAATGAACAGGGAAATTTGAAACAAGAATTAGAACAAGATTTGGACAGAAAAATTGATTGGTGGACATATACACAAATTCAGTATAAATATAAATAGGACATAAAACTATATGAAATACAAATGGATCAGCAAGAATGGGACAAAATTATACAGGGAACAGAAGAAAAATTAATTAGTAAAATATATAAATATCTATTGAGTTATAAGATGGAAGATGAAGGAAACAATGATCAAATGGGCCAATTTTTTTAGATATAATATAGAATTGGAGAGATGGGAAAAAATGTAGCAAACGAACATAAAATTAACTATGTCTGCGACATTCAAGGAAAACCAGTTTAAGATGTTTTATGATGGCATCTCCCACCGGCAAGGTTTGCCAAGATGTTTCCGAAGCGTTCACCAACATGCTGGAAGTGTAAACAGGCTTACGGAACTTATTACCATCTATGGTGGACATGCCCCTTCGCAAAAAAGTACTGGGCCAAAATCAGAAAATGGTTTGAAGAAATAATCGACCAGCCCATAGATTGGAAACCAGATACATTTCTGCTGGGAATATTTACTAGGAAATATATTAAAGAAATACAATATCTAATTTTACACATAGTAACGGCTGCAAGAATATCATATGCACAGAACTGGAATAATAATAATAACAATAATAACAATAACAACAACAACAATAATCATCATAATCATCATAATCATCATAATCATCATAATCATCATAATTTTATTTCTATACCGCCCTTCTCCCGGAGGACTCAGGGTGGTGTACAGCCTATTAAAAACACAGAAAATATACAGACATCAATTAAAAAATAATTAAAATTATTAAATAATTTTGGCCCAAATTAAACCCCAAAAATTTAAAACACCCAATTTAAAAATCATTTACATTGATAGTCCGGCCTGGCGGAACAGCAGGATCTTG
The DNA here is from genome assembly GCA_012654045.1 of Ptyas mucosa. Taxonomy (NCBI): domain Eukaryota; kingdom Metazoa; phylum Chordata; class Lepidosauria; order Squamata; family Colubridae; genus Ptyas; species Ptyas mucosa. The sequence continues at coordinate 39,829 of WNWU01013462.1, forward strand.
AAGGCACAGCGAAATACATGGAGGTCGGAAATCTTGCACATTTCCGGGGGCAGTTCATTCCACAGGGCAGGGGCTCCCACAGAGAAGGCCCTCTCCCTGGGCGTCGCCAGCTGACATAACTTGGCCGAAGGCACCCTGAGGAGCCCCTCTCTGTGGGAGCGGACTGGCCGGTGGGAGGCTACTGGTGGCAGAAGTCGGTCTCGAAGGTACCCGGGTCCTAAGCCATGGAGCGCTTTAAAGGTGGTAACCAACACCTTGAATCGTACCCGGAAGACCACTGGGAGCCAGTGCAGCTCACGCAGGAGAGGTGTCACGTGAGCACAATGAGTCGCGCCCATAACCACCCGTGCGGCTGCATTCTGGACCAGTTGGAGCCTCTGAGTGCTTTTCAAGGGGAGCCCCATGTAGAATGATAAAATGATAAGATACCAACTGTGGAAGAACTGATAAGGAAAATTCTGGACTATGCTTAGATGGACAAATTAACGAAGGAGATAAAAGGAAAAAGAAGATATAGATTACTATGCAGTATGGAACAAATGCTATAATTGGCTGGAAATTAGAAGGAGTAAATAAGAATGAACGAGGAAAGGTCACAAATGGATAAATGTTTGTAAAAAAAATTGAAAGTTATAGTATTATAGGTGAAGGAATATACATAGAAATATGGGATAATGGGACAATAAGAAACACATACCGTATATACTCGAATATAAGCCGAGTTTTTCAGCCCATTTTTCAGGCTGAAAAACGCCCCCTCGGCTTATATTCGGGTCACGAAAAAAAATGCCTAGCAAGGGGTTTTGCTAGGGGTGCCTAGCAAGACTCTCTGCAGCCCCCTGGAAGCAAAAACGGGAGGGGGGGGGCTTAAACGGAGAAAGAAATAAAGAAATCCTCACCGGATATTCCATGTGCACTGAGCTTGAGTTGCGAGCTGATTGTAATTGGCTGCTAGTTAACCTTTTTGTAATTGGCTGCTAGCTAGCCTTCTTGTAATTGGCTGCTAGCTAGTGGGTTCTCCCTGCTTGGCTGTCTCAGGAATTCTGGGAGTTGAAGTCCACAGGTTGTAAAAGGGCCACATTTGCCCAGCCCTGGTATCTCTTAACAGAGGCTTCAACTTGCCTGAAATTAGATCAAGCCAGTGACTGGGTGGGCATGGCTAGCTGGTGTGATATATGTGTCTAGGGACTACTCAGAGGGCTGAAAAAAGTCATTTCCGACAGGTCCTCACACTTCTGACTGGTCCTCACACTTATGACCATCCTCACATTTATGCCCATGCAGCATTCTTAAAACCATGTCACTCATTTCACAACTGCTTCTCTTCACCATGGTGACAAGATAGGGGAAAAACGTAAAATAATAACAGTCGTAAGTTCGAGGACTGGTCACAAGTGCGAGGATCAGTCAAAAATTACTTTTTCAGCCCTCTGAGTAGTCCATATGCACAAAAGGACTACCCAGAGGGCTGAAAAAAGTGATTTCTGACAGGTCCTCGCACTTTTGACCAGTCTTTTTTTATTTTGAAATTTACCAGTAGCCGCTGCATTTCCCACCCCCGGCTTATACTCGAGTCAATGAGTTTTCCCAGTTTTGGGGGTGAAATTGGGGGGGTCGGCTTATATTCGGGTCGGCTTATACTCGAGTATATATGGTATTTAAAGAAGAGTAAGGGGAAAATGTAAAATCTAGAAGATTACCGCTGTGAAACTGTTGTAAAAAGGGAATATATGTTTTGTGTTTGTGTATGTCGTATCTTGTAGTTTAAAAAATAAAAAAATATAATGATTAAAATTAGGGAAAATAGAAGCCCAAGGAAATGTTCTCTTCTTGAATTGAAGGTGAAAGGAACCTAAGCACTTACAGTTACAAGGAATCAGTAAATGGTTCATAAAACTCACAATACCGATTTACGAGTTGTGTGTGACAGGCAACAGGGAAGGGAGTAGAATGGAATGTGTGATGCCCCTAAACAAGTTTAGGCAGAATCCATGAAAGGGTTCTTTTCCATCTCCAGAGACAAAGCCAACTGCCTTCTGTATCTGCAAATGCATGTCACAAGGAGGCAAAAAATATCTAATATTTTTGACCATGACTGAAAGAAAACCTGTGGTTTTTCAGTTGTCAACTTGACTGCTTCTCCAGCTGCTTAGTGGAGAATTAGAATACTTTCTTGAAGGAGAATAAGAATAAGAATAAGAATAAGAATAAGAATAAGAATAAGAATAAGAATAAGAATAAGAATAAGAATAAGAATAA
>WNWU01013465.1:0-13665 GCA_012654045.1 Ptyas mucosa
AGAGCACCAAGGACCCCATAGAAATAATAATTCAGAGGAATCGTCATTGTTTGCTGACTGTAATGAGATTCAAAGAATCTAGTGAATATTACTGGTAGCTCCACTTTCCCTGGCAGAGGCACCGTGGGCCAGTCATTTGCTGTTTCCAGGATGGTCCCTTGGGGCAGATCTAAGCACCCTCTGGGCTGGATCTGGCCCCTGGCTCTTGAGTTTGACACCCCTGATTTAGGGTATCCCACTATTTTAACCATGAGCATAGTGGCAGGCAGCATATTAAAAATATGTACTTTCTTGTATTTGAAAAAGGTGAACTTATGTAGACACATGCTTGCAAAATCCATCTTGATTTAAAACAGATCACAGGTAATTCAGTGTTATTGTTGTGTCCTCTTGTGCAGGCTGGTATCTAATAGTATTTCTGACTTCAATAATTCCTTTGGCTCTGGTGCTCCTACTACCCGGAATATCTGAAACTCCTAGATACCTACTGATCCAAAACGAAGATGAAGAGGCAGCAAGGAATGGTAAAATTACTCTAAAGTGTATTGAACAGAAGTAAGAGCTCAAGTGTAATTTCACACATAGTGGGTCAACTTGGAAGACAATGAGAAATGGGACAAACTGAAAGAGCCCTTTCTCAGCAACTGTTAACCGATTGTTGTTATTTCAGTGTTGTTGATCACATACATCAATATTAGTGTCAGTACTGGTGTTTCAGATACACAACATACCATCATACATTTTTACATAAAAATTGGATGTCTTACATTGAGATGGAATGCATGCTGAGAGTAAGAAGGATTACCAAAGAGAAAGAAGAGGACAAGTAAAATTAACTCCAGATGTTTGCCCTGATTAGACTTTCCCATCTTTTTTGACCACGTTATACAAAGTGGTCAGCACTGTTAGTTCTAAACAACATTGGACATCGTCACATATAACGTCACATATGATGATATGTGATCGTCAGTGAAGCACATGGATCTAAATTGATCTAAGGGCTATTATTTTTCTCCAAGGAATTATGTGGTACCCTGACTGTGAGTGGGATCTTGGAGTCTTAGTGGACAATCATTTAAATATGAGCCAGCAGTGTGCTGCAGCTGCCAAAAAAGCCAACACAGTTCTAGGCTGCATAAACAGAGGGATAGAATCAAGATCACGTGAAGTGTTAATATCGCTTTATAATGCCTTGGTAAGGCCATACTTGGAATACTGCATCCAGTTTTGGTTGCTACGATGTAAAAATTTAAATGACCCTAGAAAGTGCAGAGAAGAGCTGATTAGGGAACTGGAGACTAAAACATAAAGAATGATTGCTGGAACTAGGTATGCCTAGTCTGATGAAAAGAAGGACCAGGGGAGACATGATAGCAGTCTTCCAGTATTTGAGGGGCTGGCACAAAGAAGAGGGAGTCAAGCTAGTCCCCAAAGCACCCGAGGGGAGGACTAGAAGCAATGGGTGGAAACTAATCAAGGAGAGAAGCAACCTAGAACTAAGGAGAAATTTCCTGACAGTTAGAACAGTTAATCAGTGGAACAACTTGCCTCCAGAAGTTGTAAATACTCCAACATTGGAAATTTTAAAAAGATGTTGGATAACCATTTGTCTGAAGTGGTGTAGGGTTTCCTGCCTAAGCAGGGGGTTGGACTAGAAGACCTCCAAGGTCCCTTGAAACTTTGTTATTCTAATCTATTCAGATGAGATAATTATTTGTTATTCTATAATTTGGGGAACTAACTCAATGGCAATGGAGGACAGAAAGGGAAATTCTAGTGTTTCTGCTTAGAAAAGGAATTGCGTTGGACAAGACTTTGCAACTAACAACAACAAATAAAATAAATAAATAAAATTTTATGTATTGCACCTAATGCTCTTTCAGCCAATTCCATTGCAAGATAATATATTCTAAGGTAGGTAATAGACTTTGTCATTTCAGGTTCTCTATTCTATCCCTAAAAATGGTGGCTGAATGATATCTCTTATTTAATTTGAACAAACCAAAAACACTCACTATTAAAACGAATCAGTTCCTTCTCCTGGAGATGTCTAGGAAGTTGTCTTCAATCTTGGTCTTGATGAGCAAGAAGGGGGTGGGACCTGAAAGTCATTCCTTCACTTCCATTTCAGAGTTTGTTTTCTTCTTTTCTTCCCACTCAGTCTTGCGGAGGTTACAGGTGTCTGGAGACGTGGAAGAAGAAATTGAAGAACTTCAACAAGAGAGCCTCGAAGAGATCAAAGAGAAGAAAACAAATATAATTCATTTGGGCAAAATCTCAAGTCTCTCATGGAGCCTCTTCAGTATAATTGTCATAGCGATCGGGACACAGCTTGTTGGCTTTCATGAAGTAAGTCAGACACGTATATCAAAAGTAGCTGAATACCCGTTCTTCACTACGAAACTATGTGATTGGGATTGAGAAATCGACAGTTATAGCTTGAAAATTAATGAGCAGTTATGATTGGCCTCTCCTCTCCCCTTCTCTCCCTCAGGTTTGCCTCATAGAAGCCTCCCCTAGCCTATCCCCTGCTTGCTGCTGTGAAAGTAAAACTAAAAGTGAAACTCCTCTTCTCTGCTTGTGTTTAGCATTTGGAACAGGTTTCTTTTCAAGTGGGGAGGGTGAGTAGAACTCCTTAGCATCAGAGCATGTTAATAATAATAGAGGAAATACTAATGCTCTGATGGTCATTTCAAAAAATCCTTTCTTAGTGAGCACCCAGAAGCCAAGAGAAACATATGTGGCAAATTTCAAGTTTGTAGGCTTTATGGTTCTGGAGATTTTGTAATGATGTGTGAGTGGTATTTCACCTCTATATGTATATAGATATAGGCTTCTGGATACCTTCCAGATACAGTGCAGGGTAGACCACAACAATGACAATGGAGACCAGAATTTCCATTGCTAAGTGATGTTTCTGTGCATGCCCAAGATGGCGGTCCTATGCTGAGCGCTGTGAGATGGTCGACAAGTGGCCGCTATGGGGGGGTCTGTAGGGGTCGCTGACCATCTGTGACCCCCTGCCCAGCTAGTGGAGCACGGAGCTGATGCGTTGATGGGCTTTTGAGCTCTCCAGCACTCCCGAAAGGCAAACCTTGTTGGAAATTGTCGCTCTCCGCGAGGGCGGCATCAGCAGCTATGGGTGTCGGCGTCAGAGGCAATGGATGGTGGCGAGCAGCGGCAGTGGCGGCAGATAGCGGTGGGCCTGATTCCGATCGGGTGGCCCATGGGCGTTACAGCTGGGGCGGTGCAGGCGCCATTGGCTGTGTTGTTGCTGGGGCTGCCCTTCACTGGACCACAGACGCCTGGAAGGAAGGAGGGGGCATCTGTGGAATGAGGATTCCGGTGAAGAGGCTGTTTTTGAGATCTTGCGATGGCAACGACGACGGTGCTGGCGAGGCCCCTGTTGGCTAGCGGGTCAGCCGGAGTTCAGGTGGTTGAGGTTGGAGAGGGGCATTATGTTGGGGGAGGACCCTCCACCATGGCTTTTTAAGATCAATTGGGTTTAGCCGTAAGAACGTAAGAACTCTGCAGATTAATTCCACCCCTCATATCAGGGGTGAGGCTCTCCTTATTGACATCATTGGAGACTAAAACTGCAAACTGAGTGCCTGCTGAAGACCTTAGGTGGAGAAGGAGGGTTAAAAAGGCGGACAGAATGGTGGTTTTCCCTGCCGCCTGGGATAATCTTCCCTCCCTCCACCCCTTTCGACTGATTTTGAGTGGGAAAGGTGGACACTGTACTCTTGATGTAGATGTCCCTCCTGCCTGTTTTCCATCTGCCTTTGTAAGACACTCCTGACTGACACCAACATGGATTTTCTGACTTCCGGAGTTTGGGGATCCGGCTTTGTTTTTCATCCTGCTTCCTGGCTGTAAGGAAAACAAGGCAGTTACGGGAGGATTGATGGAGCCGGTTCCATACTATGTTCACCGCTGATAGGATGTTTCATCTTTTCAGGGCCAATAGGGCCAAACCACTGTGAGAGGGCAGTTTTGGACTTTCCAACTTGCCTTGATCAGCATGGCCGACTGCTGGAGAGGGTGGTCTGGATATTCCCTCAGTTGGACAGACTGTGAGGACTTCTGCCCACTACCGTGAGAGGGTAGTAGTGATTCTTCCGGTTTATTTATTTATTTATTTATTTATTTATTTATTTATTTATATACCACTCTACTCCTGGGGGACTCAGGGCAGTGTACAGTCAAATGATAAAATACATATAATACAAATATTTTAAAGATTGATTAAAATAAAATTAAGTAATTTGGTCTTGAACCTAAAATTAAAACTCTAAATTTATGAGATTAAGATTTAAGAATTTAAGAGCAGTTTTAGAAGAGGTTAGTCCAGGCTGGCCTGCTGGAATAGAGACGTCTTGAGGGCACGGCGGAAAGCGCGAAGATCCGGGATTGTCCGTATCTCCGGGGGGAGCTTGTTCCATATGGTGGGTGCTCCCACAGAGAAGGCTCTACCCCTGGAGGCCACCAGTCGACATTGTTTGACCGATGGCACCCTGAGAAGCCCCTCTCTATGGGAGCGTACTGGTTGGTGAGAAGCTACTGGTGGCAGGAGGTGGTCTCGTAGATACCCCGGTCCTAAGCCATGGAGTGCTCTAAAGGTGGTGACCAAAACCTTGAAGCGCACCTGGAAGAACACAGGTAGCCAGTGCAGCTCCCGCAGGGGGGGTGTCACATGGGAGCGCCACGTCACTCCCATAACGACCCGTGCGGCTGCGTTCTGGACCAACTGGAGCCTCCGGGTGCTCCTCAAAGGGAGCCCCATGTAGAGAGCGTTGCAGTAGTCCAGGTGGGAAGTGACGATGGCATGAGTGACCATATTTAACGAGTCCCAATTCAGAAAGGGACGCAACTGGCGTATCAGGCGAACCTGATAAAAAGCTCTCCTGGCCACAGCCATCAGGTGCTCTTTTAAAGATAGCTGTGAGTCCAGGAGGACACTTAAGTTGCCAGCCCTCTCTGTGGGGGCCAGTGATTCACCCCTAATAGTCAGTGATGGCAACAGCTGACTATATCGGGATGTCAGAAACCACAGCCATTCGGTCTTAGATGGGTTGAGCTTGAGTCTGTTTAACTTAGTCTGTTTAACTGTTTAAGGTTTAACTTAGCCTTGTTTCCTGGACTTTTGAGACTATCATTATGTTCCCCTAGGCCATATTTTAGGCCATATTTATACTAGCACTCCAGTGTTTTAGAATGTATTCTAGGTCCAAGCTTCTTGCCCTGCAAGATTCCCCCCCCCCTTCACAGGTTTGGCCCTCTATGTTATCGAGGGCCCATCTTAATGACGGGTTTTGGGACCCCGAGAGGTGGCATGTGGCAAAAAGGGGATGGGGGGGTTTTGAGGACATTTTTAATAGACGTTTTAGGAGTTCTGGGGGGTAGGAAGGTTATGTGGGCTTGGGGGAAAATCCACGGGGGAAGGGGACTGGCCCAGCAGTCAATGGTGCCACCGCGGTTATGGACTCTGGGAGTAAGAGGGCTATTAGATTGCCCTCCACTGAGTCTTTTCCATTAATACGCTGAGTGGGAGGGGCAGGTATGGTGGGAGCAGGGGGCCGCATCGTGTGGTGGGGGTACACACTCGCTATCTTAGAGCGATTGCGTGCCCCAGTCCCCTTAGCTCTTCCCATTCCCCACGTTGTTCAGAATCTCAGGGCCTGAGTCTCTGGCTGTTGTTATGTAATGCCAGGTCCGTAGTAAATAAGGCCCCCCTCATTTGTGATCTTATTCAGGAGGGGGGAGCGGACCTGGCAGGTATTACGAAGACCTGGTTGGGCCATGAGGTTCCCCTCGTGGATATGTGCCCACCACGTTTCCATGCATTTCACCAGCCAAGAGCTCAGGGCAGGGGCGGGGAGATAGTGGTCATTTTAAAGGAAGATCTCAATCCAAGGGAGACCACTGTACCTCAGATAGCCGGATGTGAGTCCCTTTTTGTGAAGTGGGGTCGTGGGGTGCAGATGAGTTTGCTGATCATGTACCTGGCTCCCTGCCACATGGCAACAACCCTGCCCGAGCTCCTCAATGTCATAGCCGAGGTGGTGGTTGAGACCCCCAGACTTTTGGTCATGGGGAATTTTAACGTGCAATCCATCGGTGAAACATCTGAGGTAGCTCAAGAGTTCATGGCTTCCATGACAGCCATGGACCTGACTCAAGTAATTCATGGCCCTACTCACATGGGTGGACACACTCTGGACTTAGTTTTTATCTCTGGTCAGTGGTCGAGTGGCCTTGATACAGGGGATAGAGGCATTGAACCCTTGTCATGGTCTGACCACTCGCTCCTTCGATTTGACTTTCTGATCACCGCACCCCGTCACAGGGAGGCGGAGCCGACCAGGTGGTTCCACCCCAGGTGCCTGATGGATCCTGACAGGTTCCAGATGGAGCTTGGGCTGTTTCCTGAGACTCTGGCTCACAGCTTGGCTGAAGACCTGAAGGCTGCCTGGGATACTGCGGCCGCCAGGGCTTTGGACCGTGTCGTGCCTTTGTGGCCTCTGACCCAGCACCGAACTCACTTAGCTCTTTGGTTCTCCGAGGAGCTGAGGGAGATGAAACACCAGAAAAGACACCTAGAGAGCGGTTGGAGGGCCAGCCAGTCCGAATCTGACCTGACACTGGTAAGATCTCATAATAAGACCTACCTAGTGGCGATAAAAGCGGCGAAATCTAGCTATTTTGCCGCTCTTATCGCATCATCAGATAATCGCCCAGACGACCTGTTTAGGGTGACCCGCTCCCTCCTCGATCTGGGAGTGCGGGATGACCCCTTGCAGGGTCGAGCTGGGGATTTTGTACAGTATCTGCATGATAAAATAACTCAGATTCAGGAAGACTTGGCCGCTGACTGGGTTAGTTCAGATGAGATGATTGAGGCAGCTCTTGAAACTGTTATCTGGGAGGAGTTCGATCCTGTGGCTCCCGAGGACATGGACAGGATCTTGGGATGGCTGAATGCGACCACATGTTTATTGGACCCGTGTCCCTCCTGGCTGGTGCTGGCTTCCCGGGAGGTTACACGAGGCTGGCTCCAGAGGATTACTAATGCTTCTTTGAGTGAGGATGTCCTGCCGACCGCCTTGAAAGAGGCAGTTGTGAGGCCCCTCCTCAAGAAGCCCTCCCTGGATCTGGCTGTTTTGGCTAACTCTCATCCAGTCTCCAACCTTCGTTTTATTGCAAAGGTTATTCATAGTGTGGTGGCAGACAGCTTCCCCAGTACCTGGATGAAGCTGTCTATTTAGATCCACTCCAGTCCGGTTTCAGGCCTGGGTACAGCATGGAAACGGCATTGGTCGCGTTGGTGGATGATCTCTGGAGGGCTCGGGATAGGGGTTATTCCTCTATCCTGGTCCTGTTAGATCTCTCAGCAGCTTTTGATACCATCGACCATGGTATCATGTTGCGCCACCTGGAGGGACTGGGGGTGGGGGGCACCATTTTACTGTGGTTCTCCTCATATCTCTCCGACTTATCATAATTGGTGGTGACAGGGGGCTGCAGTCGACCCCGAGGTGCCTTGTTTGTGGGGTGCCACAAGGGTTGGTCCTCTCACCCCTCCAGTTCAACATTTATGTGAAGCTGCTGGGTGAGATCATCCGTGGTTTTGGGATGGAGTTCGATCAGTAGGCTGATGATACTCAGCTGTACATCTCCACCCCAGACCATCCCAACGATGCCTTGGAAGTGATGTCCCAGTGCCTGGAGGCCATGCGGGTCTGGATGGGGAGAAACAGGCTTCGACTCAACCCTTCCAAGACTGAGTGGCTGTGGCTGCCGGCGTCCCGGTATAGCCAGCTGGCGCCATCGCTGGCTATTGTGGGCGAATCACTGGCCCCCACGGAAAGGGCCCACAACTTAGGCGTCCTCCTGGACACACAGCTGTCTTTAGAAGAGCATACGACAGCTGTGGCCAGGGGGGCCTTCTATCAGGTTTGCCTGATACGCCAGTTGCACCACTTTCTAGATCGGGACTCCTTACGCACGGTCACTCAAGCACTCGTCATTTCTCATCTGGACTATTGTAACACTCTCTACATGGGGCTCCCCTTGGGGTGCACCCGGAGGTTCCAACTGGTGCAGAATGCGGCCGCACGGGGATTATGGGAGCGACGGGGCACTCCCATGTGACTCCTCTCCTGTGCGAGCTGCATTGGCTTCTGGTGGACTTCCGGGTGCACTTCAAGGTGTTGGTGACCAGCTTTAAAGTGCTCCATGAGAGGGCCTCCTCAGGGTGCCGTCAGCCAGACAATGTCGGCTGGCGACCCCCAGGGGGAGAGCCTTCTCTGTGGTGGCACCTACCCTCTGGAACGATCTACCCCCAGAGATACGAGTGATTCCAGACCTCCGGACTTTTCATCGGGCCTTTAAAACCTATTTCTTTCAATTAGCTGGGCTGGCCTGATTTTACGTTGGTTTTAAAATTGATACTGATTTTAATTGAATGTTTTAAAATTATGGGCCAAACTTTATTTATTTATTTTTTAAAATTTGATTTATATGCCGCCCTTCTCCGGAGACTCAGGGCGGCTTACAATGCGCTAAGCAATAGCCTTCATATTTTTGTATATTTATACAAAGTCAGCTTATTGCCCCCACAAACTGAGTCCTCAATTTAATTATCTTAAAATTATTTTAACTTTTGTACACAAATGTTTTATTCTGGCTGTTCACCGCCTTGAGTCCGAAAGGAGAAGGGCGGTATAAAAATCCAATAAATAAATAATAATAATAATAATAATAATAATGATGATGATGATGATGTGGTCATAAAACGAGTATGTGCAAGAGACACCAGTTGGGAATGGAGTTCCAAAGATTGGTCATAACCACCAGCCAATGCCATCATAACTTCAAACGATTGCTGAATGGATGGCTGTGAGTCGAGCACTAGCACCTCTACACTCTGACTTTAATTAGCATGAGAAAAGGATTTTTCAGAACCAGGGATTTTTTAATTTTATTTTTATGACCCTAGAGCCCTTTAATTTGGAGTAGAATTGGGGTGACTGTATGGACGTGAGCTTGGAATACTTGGAATACTGCATCCAGTTTTGGTCACCCCAATGTAAAAAAGTTACTGAAACTCTAGAAAAAGTGCAGAGAAGAGAAAGAAAGAAAGGAGATTGGAGGATAAAACATATGAAGAATGGTTGCAGGAATTGGGTTTGGTTAGTTTAACGAAAAGAAGGACTAGGGATGACATAATAACATTGTTCCCATAATCGAGAAGCTGCCACAAAGAACAGAGGGTCAAACTATTCTCCAAAGCACCTGAAGGCAGGACAAGAAGCAATGGGTTGAAACTAATCACGGAGAGAAGCAACCTAGAAATAAGGAGAAGTTTCCTGAGAGTGAGAACACCTTGCATCCAGAAGTTGTGGGTGCTCCAACACTGAAGGTTTTTAAGAAGAGATTGGATAACCATTTGTCTGAAATGATATAACATCTCCTCCTTGAGCAGGGGGACCCTTCCAACTCTGTTATTCTGTTACATGATACGACTATTGTGATCATTTGATTGTTTTTATGAATTAAGGGGGAAATCTTCCGTGTTAAAGATGTTAATATGATGTCGAAGTATCTACCTAAGTTTTGGCGTCTGATTGTAATCAGGAATTACGATTGCACTGAGCATGGAGAGTGGATAAAAGGATCGCACTGAGATCTTAGAAATGTGATCTTATTCCAGATGCTAAGAAATGGTGATCAGAAATGGGTGATCTACCTGTTCTGGAAAAAGCAATCATTTCTACTAACCAAAGAGTCCAGCAATGTGTGTTACTATGTCAGAGGTGTTACAGTTTTACAATTGTAATTTTATTTTGCAATACAATTTTACATTGATTCTATTATAGCAGTGGATTGATTAGTAAACCAGCGATTATTAATAAATATAATATATAAGATTTATTTTCTTTTTTTCTTAGTTTGGGGTTGTCTGTTTTTTAATTTCTTCAGGTTCAAATATGTTTGTTAACTTATCGAAAATATAAAATATAGTCATACAAAGAAACATGAAGATAATGGAGAAATAAAGGAGGAAAAGCGGAAGAGAGAAAAAAAGAAGGGAAAAAGAAAAAGAAAAGCATTCACTTCTGATTCCTTTTGGTGCAGTAGAATCAAACCTCAACTTTTTACTTTTATATAATAGTATATACTAGCCATTTTTATAACAACAAATCTATCTAATCAGAAAAACCGAAAATCAACGTTTCATTTTCCCCCCACCTCAAGCACAAAGTCCAAAAGTGGTTTCCAAATAGAAACAAAATGAATTGTTTTTCTTCCCTTTAATCAGAGCAGTCAATTTAGCCATCTCTGCTAACTCCATCACCTTTTGCAGCCGTTTGTCCATTGTGGGAATCTAAGGATCATTCCATTTTTTGTGCGTTGAGCATTCTTGTTACCATCTTTTTTAAATCTGTCGTTCTTTTGGTTCCTATTGTTGTTAATTTTTTGGAGGGGAGAAGAAAGCCATTTCACTTTTGAAGACGTGTTCTGGGAAGATGTCAGGATTCAGTCCACAAATTTGGGGGAATTAATCTAAAACATCTACCTGATACCTTTAGATGTGTAGCCTGATAGTCCTAGAAATCAGAGTAGAAGTTCGTTCTCTGTGTTTGTGGATTGGCTTCCAAACATTTCATTACTAGGCTAGGTAACAGCTTCAATGGAGTTTAGGGAATGTCGGTGTTGGTGTTTTTCTGCTTATAAGGGCTTCATGTGATCAGTAGGCCCTATGATGGAAGGGTCATGTCAGGTGAAGGTCTTGTGATGGATCTTGTCATGGGTCTGGGAGTTATTCATATAATAGCTTCCCACATCTGGAGAATTCTAGGATATGGAAGGCTGTTTCAGACAAACCATATTCTCTAGGAAATAAAGATATTCAAAGGGCAGCTGACCCTCCCATTTCAATTTGTTTATCAGATTCTCAGAATGTTCATATTAGAATTAGACAAGTTGTAGTGTTGAAGACATTTCTGAACTACTATTCCCACCACCCTTTACCATAGTCTATGCTTCCTTGGCAGGCTAGGAGTTACAGTTTAGAAACATTTTATTTATTTGTTTGTTTGTTTGTTTGCTTGTTTGTTTGTTTGTTTGATTTTTATACCGCCCTTCTCCACCAAGACTCAGGGAGGTGAACAGCCGAACTGAAACATAGCATACAAAATTTAAAAATAGTTTAAAAGGTATTAAATAATTTCGGTCCACAATTTAAAACAACCCAGTTAAAACCAATTACAAATTAAAACTGAGGATGGGATCAAGCCAGCCTGGCTAGATGAAATAAGTGAGTTTTCAGGGCCCGATGAAAAGTCCGGAATTCTGATATCGTGCGTATCTCGGGGGGTAGGTCGTTCCAGAGGGCGGGTGCTGCCACAGAGAAGGCGCTCCCCCTGGGGGTCGCCAGCCGACATTGTCTGGCAGACGGCACCCTGAGGAGGCCCTCTCTGTACGAGCGTACTGGTCCGTGGGAGGCTATTGGCAGCAGAAGGTGGTCTCGTAGATACCCCTGCCCTAAGCCATGGAGCGCTTTAAAGGTGGTCACCAACACCTTGAAGTGCACCTGGAAGACCACCGGGAGCCAGTGCAGCTCACGCAGGAGAGGTGTCACATGGGAGAGCCCCGTCGCTCCCATAATCCCCTGCGCAGCCACATTCTGGACCAGCTGGAGCCTCTGGGTACATCCCAAGGGGAGCCCCATGTAGAGAGCATTACAGTAGTCCAGGCAGGAGGTGACGAGTGCCTGAGTGACCATGTGTAGGGAGTCCCAATCCAGAAAGGGACACAACTGGCATATCAGGTAAACCTGATAAAAAGCTCCCCTGGCCACGGCCGTCATATGCTCTTCTAAAGACAGCCGTGCATCCAGGAGGATGCCCAAGTTGTGAGCCCTCTCCGTGGGGGCCAATGATTCACCCCCAATAACCAGTGATGGCACCAGCTGGCTATATCGGGATGCTGGAAGCCATAGCAACTCGATCCTGGAAGGGTTGAGTCAGAGCCTGTTCTCCCCATCCAGGCCCGCACAGCCTCCAGGCACCGGGACATCACTTCAAGGGCATCGTTGGGGTGGCCTGGGGTGGAGATGTACAGCTGGGTGTCATCAGCGTACTGATGGAACTCCACCCCAAAGCCACGGATGATCTCAGCCAGCGGCTTTACATAAATATTGAACAGAAGGGGCGAGAGGACCGACCCTTGCAGCACCCCACAAACAAAGCACCTCAGGGTCGACCGCTGCCCCCTGCCAACACAGATTGTGACCGGTCAGAGAGGTAGGAGGAGAACCACCACAAAACAGTGCCCCCCACTCCCAACCCCTCCAACTGGCACAACATGATACCATGGTCGATGGTATCAAAAGCCGCTGAGAGATCTAACAGGACCAGGATAGAGGAGCAACCCCTACCCCGAGCCCTCCAGAGATCATCCACCAATGTGACCAATGCCGTTTCCGTGCTGTGCCCAGGCCTGAAGCCGGACTGGAGCAGATCTAGATAGACAGCTTCATCCAGGTACTGTGGAAGCTGCCGCGCCACCACACTTTCAACAACCTTCGCAATAAAATGAAGGTTGGAGACTGGATGATAGTTAGCCAAAACAGCTGGATCCAGAGAGGGCTTCTTGAGGAGGGGCCTCACCACCACTTCTTTAAAGGCGGCCGGCAGGACACCCTCACTCAAAGAAGTGTTAATAATCCTCTGGAGCCAGCCTCATGTAACATCCCGGGAAGCCAGCACCAACCAGGAGGGACACGGGTCCAATAAACATGTGGTCACGTTCAGCCGTCCCAGAATCCTGTCCACGTCCTCGGGAGCCACAGGATCGAACTCCTCCCAGATAACACTGTCAAGACCTGCCTCAATCATCCCGTCCAGACTATCAGTTTTCTATCAAAGCGTTAAAGCCTCAGTAGCTTCTTTCATTCACCTAAAACTGTTTAATTGCTCTCTTGTCTACTTTCAGGTATATTATTATAATCATAAAATTCTGCAGAATACAGAATTGACTTACAATGCCATTTGGCTCCTGAAAATAGCCATAAGCTTTTTTCTCTGCTTTGTATCTTTGCTAGCGGTAAGTTTTTGTTTTTCTTTCATTCCTCTTAATTTCTAATTCAAGAATGAATACTCTCTATCCTCTGGATTGCATCTGGACCCCAAATAATATTGTCCCACCTGATGAGATTCTACTGCTGGCATTCAGCGAAAATATTCTGTTGTTTTTTTTTTTCTCTTTGCAAAAGAGAAGTTTTAAACCTTTACATATTTAAAAATAATGCTCCAAAAATTTTGAAACCAAATATTGTATGGTAGCAAAATAATGCTCAGCTTTATATGGAAAGGGAGATGCCAGATGCTCAGGATGTTTTTTTCAAAAGAGACAGTATTATTAATGCACATGGGATAATTAGAAAAGGCCAAAAATGATTTTAAAAAAGTAGTCAATATATGTTTCATCGATTAAAGGCATTTGATTGTGTTAGCCGTGTCAGTCTGTGGAACATCTAATTGTCCTCATGATAAATTTATATACAGGACAGATAGCCATAGTCTAGACATAATATGATGAGACAGACAGGTTTAAGGCTGTCTGTCTCATCATATTATCCCGGAGCAGCAGAAAAGG
>WNWU01013467.1:0-38595 GCA_012654045.1 Ptyas mucosa
AATGATCCATTGCCTATGTTATATATTCCTGGGTTAAAATTTAATTTATTATCTGTTAAATCATTACTGAAATTTGGGTTTACAGTAACATTCAAAAATGATAAGTGTTTTATTGAGAAAGATGGCAAAGTTGTTACTGCAAGTTTAGAAAATGATTTATTTGTTTTACGAGATAACCCAGTATTGATGGCTAAGTCTAAGTCTGTTTATAATAATGTTAAACCACACGATGAATGTATTCATCTGTTACACCGGAGGCTTGGGCATTTAAACTTCAGAACGTTAAAACAAACAGTACAATTATCTGAAGGAATAAAACTACAAGCATGTAGTAAATATCTAAATTGCAATGCCTGTAGTCAACAGAAGAGTAGGATAACACCAGCAAACCGTGTTAATGGTTTTAAAACTACAAACCCATTAGAAGTAGTGTTTATAGACTTAATTGGACCCAAGAAACCTAGCATTGGCGGTGCCTGCTACATTCTAAGCATGGTTGACCATTATTCAAGGTACGGATTTTGTTATCTTATGAAAACAAAAAGTGAAACATTCCAGCATCTTACCAACTGGATACGTTTTGTGGAAAGGAAACAGAAATTCAAGGTTAAATGCTTAGTTACTGATAATGGTACGGAATTTACCAACCAAAAGTTGGAAAAGTTTTTGCAGGATGCAGGGATCCAGCATAAGCGGTCTGCTCCGTACAGACCACAGCATAATTCGTATATCGAACGAAGAGGTCAAACATTACAGGCCATGATTAGAACTATGTTAGCAGATTCTGGTTTGCCTAATAATTTATGGGGTGAAGCTGCCATGTGTGCTAACCATGTGTTAAACAACGTGGTTCATTCCTCTACAGGTGAAATTCCATTCACCTTATGGCATGGGAGGAAACCTAATCTTAGTTATTTACACACATTTGGAGCCCCAGCTTGGGTACATATTCCATCTAGTTTAAGGAAAAAGGATCAACAAAGAGCCAGAAAAATGTTTTTCGTTGGCTATGAATCAAACCATAGATCTTTTAGATTTTGGGCACAGGGAACTACGAGTGTATACTGTAGTGCTAATGCTAAATTTCTAGAACATGAAGGATGGGATAGACTAGAGCATGCAGACTATAGACATGATAATAATACTGTTAGTATCGAGCATCAAATTCCTGATGATATTCCTGAGGATGTAGATGATGTAAAATCCTCTAGCAAGGAGGAAGAACAGGAAATAGCTTTAGAGGATGTAGGTTTAGGGGAGGAGTCAGAGGAATCATCTGCTGTAAGTCCTGTTTTACCTAGAAGATCTACTAGGGAAAGGCATCCACCTGATCGTTATAAAGCGACTGTGGTTTGCCAGATTAACATTGAGCCTTCAAGTTATGAAGATATCAAACTTTATCCTGATAAGGAGCAAAATGCTTGGAAGGAGGCAATGAGTAAGGAAATTAATTCTTTAACTAAGTTAGGTGTTTATGAAACTGTGAAATTGCCACCTGGTGAAAAAGTAATAGGTTGTAGATGGGTTTACAAAGTTAAGAAAAGCATAGATGGTACAGTAACCCATAAAGCTCGCCTTGTAGCTCAAGGTTTTTCTCAGACTGAACAAGATTTCGATGAAGTTTTTGCTCCTAGTTTACGTGCAAGTACTTTAAGAACAATGCTAGTATGGGCGGCTAAGCATAAATATAGTATTAACCATATAGATGTAGAAACAGCATATTTGCATGCTCCATTAAGACACACCATCTATATGAAGAAGCCTTTAGGAGTTGAAACACAAAACCACACTGATTGTTGGAAGTTACATAAAAGCCTTTATGGTTTGCGACAATCAGGGTTCGAGTGGAACCAATGTATTGTGAAAGAGTTAAATAGGATTGGTTTTTATGAAGGTGTAGCGGATAAGTGTCTCTTTAAGAGAGAAACTAATGGTCTAGTATCGTTTTTGTTACTGTTCACAGATGATATAGCTATAATAACGAAAACTGACAAAGAAGCCATAGATATTGTTCAACAGTTACAAACCAAATTTAAGATCAGAAGTTTGGGAAATATTAGGCATTATTTAGGTCTAGATATTAATCAAACAGCTAGGGGTTATAAAATATCTCAATCTAGCAAAATAAGCCAAATGTTAAAGCGTTACGGCATGGAGCTCTGTAAGCCAGCGAAAACGCCTATGGCACAGGACTTTCAACAAGGAGAGGTCCAAAGTCCTAAATTCAGTAGGGAGATCTACCAGTCTCTTATAGGTAGTTTATCTTATCTAAGCAATTGGTCAAGACCTGATATTTCGTTTGCAGTAAACCAATTAGCGAGATATAACGCAGAGCCAACTGATAGACATTGGCAAGCCGCAAAACGTATATTAAGGTATCTGAAGATGACGATGCATTACGCATTGCATCTAGAACCTAACAATGATTTAGTATTAAGTGCATATGCTGATGCCAGTTTTGCTACTGATGTGACCACTAGGAAGTCCACATCGGGTATAGCTATTATGTTAGACAATTGTTTGATTAACTGGAAATCAATTCGTCAAAAACATATTAGTCTTTCGACTATGGAGGCAGAATTTTCCTGTTTGTCACTCGTTTGCACTGATTTGATTTATTACAAACAATTAATGATGGATATTGGTTTAAAGATGGATTATCCAATTGTAATACATGAGGACAACCAAGCTGCTATAAAAATGGCAACAAATTTAGCAGTCAAAACTAGAACTAAATATACTGACATTAGGTATCTTAATGTTCGTCAATGTATCCAAAGCAACATGGTTACGTTAGAATATTGTGTGTCGGAAGACAATATTGCTGATGCTTTTACCAAAGCACAAGGTGCTATAAAACATAAAACATGTTGTGAAAGCTATGGATTAAGAATCTAAACTGTATATATTGACCTGTCCAAAGGGGAGAATGTTAGGATTCTATATGGTGTATATAATGTTAGAACCAGTTGTCCAGGCAATATATGTATACTGTAACTTTAAGCTGTAAATATTACGTTCTTGCTGAGTCATGCTGTAATTGGATAATGACTAGTTGGGAGTATATTTAAACAAAGTATTGTAACCTGGTCAGTTACTGCTGCTGCTAGAAACTGCTATGAACTGCTATTGTGACTGAACTGCTATGAACTGCTATTGTGAAGAAGCTGCTATTGTGAAGGAGTTGCTATCTGTTGATGGATCTGCTACCATCGTGGTTTACTAACTAGAGTGAGTTGTTTGGACTGATTTACTGGACTGATTTATTGGTGAAGACTTGGGATTTGTTTATGACTACGCTACTGCTTTTTCCTATGATAAAGTACACTTTTGCTAAACCAGTTTTCTTATTCATTGCTCTCAACGTTTCCTTGTGCAGTTACTCTGCTGGTTGGTAAAACAACATCAATATCCTTAACAATCCTGGTTCCGCCATTTCTTACTTATATCGTCCAGCAGGCTATTCCTTTGTGTATCAAACCTCCAATTGCCAAATAGTTCTTCCACTTGTGTTGATTTATTCAATTGCAATCCTTCTATAAACAAGTTAGGGATGCCCACCAGAGCTTTCATTTGAACCATGTCCACCAACATACAGGTCCCTGCATCTTGTGTCTCCTTCTGTGAACTTTGCTGTATAACATCCTCTGGATTCCCCAACCACATTTCATTGTCAGACTTCTTTTGAATTAAAGCCAAAATATTAGAGGTAATCAAGTCTGAAAGCTCTTGAAAAATCTTTGCAAATCCAATTTGAGTATCTTTTAAATCCAAAGACCATAATCCTGCAGATCCAACTTGAGCCATTATTCCAGCTTTTCCAAGTCAGCTCTAAACGTTCTTCATGGCTCTTTGTCTGCTACAAATGTAACAAGCGCTAACAATCACTTTCACTAAGCGCCATTTTTTTCCCTTTCAAAGTTTTCAGGCAGAGTTAAAGATTAAAGATCTGTTCAGCCAGCTTCTTCGTTACAATTCAAAATAAAATTAAAAATAAATCTTAATACTTTTATTTTTTTACCCAAAGATGATTTTAATTGCTGGTGTGGTCGCGTCATTTTGCTCTGCATCAAGGCAGAGTCGTTCCAGGTCCGGAGCTTCTTGGCTGGTTTCTGGGGAGTTCCCCTTCTTCGCACCCCAGAATTTTTCCTGGGGGGCTTTGGGGAACTCTACCCCCACCAGCCTGCTCTTCACTCTCCCCTTTGCCTGGGGAGAGCTTTCCCAAGCTTCCCGATAGCGTTTGTCAGCTGTTCGGGAGCTTTTACAGAACGAGGAAGCGGGCGCCCATTTCTAGGCGTCGTCAATGAGCTGCGGAGCCACCGGAAGTCGGAATACCTTGGACTTTGATGACTTGCCTACTGCACAGTCCAAATATGTCTTATATCCCTTTAAATTTAATCCTTCTGCAAACTGGTCCATCCTTTGCAAAACTCTGAAGCTGGCATGGCCAAGCTTTCTGTGCAAGAGATGAACACATGAATCATGCGGTGCCTCATTTCCAAATGTTTGTGTACATTGAACCTTTTCTTTTTATTAGTCACCTCCCATTTGCTTGTCTAAACTAAAGAATTATTAACAATTGTTTGACTTGCCCCACTGTCTTTCAACCATTTGCCTCTGCTATTGCAATAGCTGACTTTTGCAACAGCAATCTTCCCATCTTGCAATTTTCCTTGCAAACAGCTTTTCCTTTCCAAACAATCCTTCTTTAAATGTGTTTTTTCACCACCAAGAAAACCCCTCCGATGTTGCTGTTCTTTCTGCTTAGAAAGTCTTTGCTGTGGTGTAATCTGATCTCTTCTGTTGCTACATTTCTCTTTGCAGACATCCAGTCTCTGGAATTCTCCACTCCTCTTATCTCTCTGCTCCTTGGGTCCCCACCTCAGGAATTCCTCCTCGTGGCTCTTTCTATAATGGCGTTTGTTCTCCTCAGCAACCAAACAAGCTTTTAAAGCTTCCAAATGCAACTCCTGCTCTGGTTTGCATTCAAATACTGCAGAAACAATGTCCCAAGTTTCATCCAGACTGTTTAACACTAGCAGCACTTTCTGAGATTCAGGAAACTGCAATCCATGCTGTTCCAACTCCACAAACAAAGTTTGCATTTGTACAAAATGCTGTTCCACAGATTCTCCTAGTTGCAGACAGGCTCTGTATAATATTCTTGATAATTGCACAATATTGCATGCTGACATACTCGCATGCATACTTCTCAACTTCAGCCAGACTTCCCATACAGTCTTTAAATCAGCTACATTGAGAAATTGTTCATCTTCTAAACTTAAGATGATATAAGCCATTGCTTTATCATGCTGCCTCTGCTCTGCAGCTGCTAATGGTGCCTGGTGTGGATTAACAACAATATCCCAGAGTTCCTTAGCCTTCAGGAAACATTCCATCTTTGCCGCCCAAACAATATAGTTCTTCTGTCCCAAACGAGGCAGAGAGCTCTCCTTAAATTCAACAGCAGCCATCCTGCAAGCTTTCTATGCCTGTTTTCTCTTTAAAACACAGGCAGTCTCTCAGCTTAATTACAAGTCAGTCTTTCTGTGTGCTCTGTGTGCTCTGGGCCCATAACCTGTCAGAGTTTGTTGCAAAAATCAAATCCAGAAAGCACAAACAGGTAAACTGATTCAGCAGGATTCATTAACTTCTTTATATACATAATAATACATGAAGTAGTATATACAATACCAAGAGTGGTTCTTCAGCTTCAGATCAGTTCAGAGAGGTAGATTAGACTAGTTTAGTTCTCAGCACAGAATCAGACTCAGAGCTTAAAGCTGCAGAGCTAAGCCATAACCAGACTTCTTACTTAAGTTTCTGTTTCTAAACAGCTCTTAATGGCTGACCCAGTTCTATGCCTATTCATTGGCTGACCTTGTTACCATGTCTTTCCAGTCATGAATATTCTGACAAACTTGAAATTACTCTTGGTTTAAATCATATATTAAAAAGTACCCA
The DNA here is from genome assembly GCA_012654045.1 of Ptyas mucosa. Lineage (NCBI taxonomy): Eukaryota > Metazoa > Chordata > Lepidosauria > Squamata > Colubridae > Ptyas > Ptyas mucosa. Next base: position 5,965 of record WNWU01013467.1, read on the forward strand.
AAGAAGAAGAAAGAACATCATCAGAAAAAAAAACCTTGCCTGTTTTTGGAAATGGTTCAAGAGGGAACACACACACAAGAGAGAGAGAGAGAGAGAGAGAGAGAGAGAGAGATGAGAGAGAGAGAGATGAGAGAGACAGAAATGAAAGGGGAAGAGAGATCGAGATCAGAGACAGGGATGAGAGGGGGAGAGAGATAGACAGAGAGGGAGAAAGAGAGAGAGAGAGAAAGACAGAGAGAGAAACAGAGAGGGAGGGGAGACAGAGACAGACAGAGACAGACAGAGACAGAGATGTACCTGTTTCCCACAGAAAAAAAAAAAAACACCGGAAGCCACAAAACCTGGGTAGGCATGGCTGGTGTGTGTGTCATGTGATTGGGTGGGAGTGAGTGACATTGAGTTGGTTACGTCCACCCAGGTTTTGTGATTCCCGGTGTTTTCTTTTCTGTGGGAAACGGGTCCAAATGGCTCTTTGAGTGTTTAAAGTTGCAGACCCCTGCTGTAGAGTCAGATACAACTGGAAAAGGGAAACCTTTACCTTTACCTAGACAACAGGACCATTGCTGAGAGTTATGGAAATTGAAATCCACATATTTGACAGCAAGGTATCATTGAACATGCCAATGTAAAACCCAAACATGTTTAAACATTTATTCAGGCCATACAGTCATTGGGAATGGACCTTGGATGAATCTAAGTGCTTACTGAATATTTAGAATTTAAAAGAAATGTTTGTTTTTATTAAATTTAGATAAAGACTATCTCAGATGGGTGGCACAGAAGTCCATAAATGTATAAATGAATATAAATGAAATATAATTCCATTTATTAATATAAAGAAAAGGAAAATAAGTCTTTTCCAATGTGATGCTTTCCAGATGGGTTATGGTGCCAATCCCCCAAATTCTTAGGAAAGATGGGATTGTAAACCAGTAGTGAGCAGGGTTATGGGCCAAATGAGCAAGCCAACTCTACTGTTGGTGATGCATTTATCTCCCTCATATGTTTCCCCAGCAACACACACAGCCCTGCAGATGCCATAACTCTTAATACAAGTAGTCCTCAATTTATAACCATTTATTTAGTGACTGTTTGAAGTTACAAGGTCACTAAAAGAAAGTGACTTACAACCAGTACTCATACTTATGACTACTGCAGCATCCGCTTGGTCCCATGATCAACTAGCATATATTTACAACAGTTGTGGTGTCCCAGAGTGATGTGATCCCCATTTGTTACCCTCCCAATGGGGAGGGTATCCGATGTAAATTCAATGGGGGAATCTGAATTCACTTAATGATCACGTGATTCATGTAACTGCAGTGATTCACTTAACAACCATGGCAAAAAAAATCATAAAATTGGGCATGACTCACTTAACAATGCCTTGTCTAGCAACAGTAATTCTGGTCCCAATTGTAGTTGCAAGTCGAGAACTACCTGTACTTTGACAACTGTTGTATCTTCTTTAAAGATGCAAATGATTATAGTAGCCTTGTTTTCCTTTCTTCAATCTCACAGAAAGAAGGTGAGACATTCAAGATTGAGTTTTTTCAGCCATTAGATTTTTCCTGAGTTTTAATTCTTCTCAGTAACTAGTTTGTCAGAAGCCCATCATTTCCCATATCCTGAACCCAGGCTATCGGGCTTGAGATCCATTCTGCTATGTATATCCTCACCTACCTATTCTTTACAGTTGGGATCTATCTAGATGTTCTTTGGTGACCATAGCAACAGTGGTAAAAACCTGCCCACTCCTGCTCTTGTTACCTCCTGCCAACAGTTTTACCTTCTGGAAGGAGCTATCTTGGATTAATTAATCAGGAGGTATAATGGAGGAAAGATAGTTGTACTGTGATTTGTGTCATGATACATAGCTGTGAAGTACATGAATGTGAGAATTTCTATGGATATGGCAGAGATAATAATGTATTTGTATGAATAAGTGTTCCTGCCTCCTTCACTTATCTTCATGTTGTTATTGTAAGATCTTTGTCAATCTGGTACAGACTCATAATACAAGCAAACAGTGGTTTAGGCAGAACCCAGCATTAAAGCATAATAATAGTATATTTCTCAATAATTTCTATTTGCTTTATTTCTACCATAACAGAGAATAACAATGGCAAGTAAGAAGAAAGAAATTCAGCTACAGGTATCTTGTTATTCTGTTAGTTCAATTACCCAATTGTCTTTAGATAAGCAAGCAAATTGAGGAAATAATGTTCTCTGTATGTGTTTACTATAGGCAGTAATACTCAATCAAACACAATGGGATGAGATGCTACTAAATAAAGGTCTAACAGGTAATTTTTCTCTGTGTCTCTACTTCTTATATATTGTTTACATGTACTTTGGCACATGTGTATTTCATTTTGTGTACTGTGCACGCCATTTGCAAGTATATACTTGTTATAAACTTGGAATGGAACCTCCCACCACCACCACTGATGGTAATTTCAAATTGCTAAAGCCATCCTTGTGCAGTCCTAGCTGTTTCAGTGCCAAAGAGAAATTTCTGCCCAACAAAAAGAGAACTTTGCTAAACTTAATTATCAACTGAACTAGAACAAAAAAAGAAAGGCATAAGTCCCCCCCCATTATTATTGCAAACTCCTGGAGTTGGTTATTTTAATTTTAAACAGATTAGATACAAATCTATATTTAAGAAAGCTCACATGTACTTTGTATGTCAAATATCTACTGTGCCTATAGAAGAAAAAAGATAGCATAGATAGCACAAAATTAAGCAAAATAAAATTCCTAAACTCACAAGAGACATGTAATTTTAATATATTTAAGTACTTTTTAAACAAGTATTTAAATCTAAATTCCCTGTCAACAAATGGCCTTTCTATGCTCCTAATTAGCTCTCTCTGCAACTGTTATAGCGCAGGAATAACGAGAGGCAGAAGCAAGGTAGTGACAACAGCTCTTTAATTCAGGGTGAGACTTCAACAAAGAAACACGGGCAGCAGCCCTCCTTATATACACTTCCAACAGTAACTGTCAACCAATCACAAAACACTGTTTCATTTGAAACTCCTGCTCAAAATAGATACATACATAACACCCCTCCATTCCCAGAAGGCACTTACATTATCTATTTACATATTTACAAATGAAATCTCGAGGTGACCAGGGCGTGTTCTCGCTCGGGTCGACCTGTGCAGTTCAGTAGTTGGGGAGGCATCGAGCCAGTCTGAGGGACCTTCTTTCTCTCCCGGCTCTGCCAATGGAACCTCCTGGATTTCTTCAGAGGCGTGGTTTTCCCTAGCTGGGAGTGTCGACTCGTCAGGGCAGTGCTGGAGCCAGGATTTGTCAGCTAAGTATTCCTGCTTACTTGGGTTTGAGGTAGCTGTTTTGGAGAAACTGTGATAGTCAGGCTCAGTTATTTGTGGATTTACATAGACCTCATCATCTAATCTTTTTCTTAACTGATCTATGTGTCATTTCCAAATTGTGTTTTGTCCTACGTCCACCATGTATGATTTTGGACCTGTGATCCCTATAATTGTCCCAGTTACCCAAAGCAGCCCATTGGCATAGTTTCTGGTGAACACCAGGGCCCCAATTTGGAATTGTCATAGTCCTACTCCCTCCCCCTTGAAGTTTTCATGGGAGTAATTGGGATGTAGTCTATCTAGGACACATCTCAGCTTTCTGCCCATCAACAGTTCTGCAGGACTGTGCCCTATGGCTGTGCATGGGGTGGCATGTTGTACTGCCAGGAATTGGTCTATTCTGGCCTGCCAGTCTCCTGCATCTAACCTGGATAGGGCTTCTTTGGCCATTCTAACAAATCTCTCTACAAGGCCATTCGAAGCCGGATGAAAAGGAGCTGACAAGGCATGCCTAATTCCCAACTCAGCTAAATAGCCTTCAAATTGCGTTGCCGTAAATTGTGGCCCGTTATCGGACATTAGGGTATCGGGTAGCCCATGAGTTGCAAAGAGTTTTCTGAGTGTCTTAATGACCGCATCAGCTGTCATGGATGGCATTAAAATTATTTCCAACCATTTTGAAAATGCATCAACAACAATTAAGAAGGTTTGCCCATGGAAGGGTCCTGCAAAATCAATATGGATCCTCCCCCATGGCGCTTTTGGTTTCTCCCACTCTCGGATGGGTGCTACCAGGGGATCTGGGTGGGATTCCTGGCAGGGCCTGCATTTTCCAACCCACTTTGTGACATCGCTATCCAAATTTGGCCACCAGACATAACTTCTAGCTAGCCCCTTCATTTGAACAATACCAGGATGCTCTTCATGCAGTAACTCCAAGACTCGCATTCGCAACTGTGAGGGAATAACCACCCTATCGCCCCACAATAGACACCCCCTTTGCATTGACAAATCATTTTTCTTATTAAAGAATGGTAGAAATTCCTCACTGTCCACCTTGGTCGGCCATCCCCTCATGACCCAGCCCATTACAGTGCTAATGACTGTCCTTAGTAGATGCCCTTGCCACCTCGCAAGGGGAGATTGGCCCCAGAGTCAAGACATTGATCAAAAGAACAGGTGCCTCAGGTGTAGGGTCTTCCAAAATGTCGGGCAGGGGGCAGTGGCTGAGGGTGTCAGCATGGCCCAGAGTCCGTCCGGGTCTGTGGATCAGCTGGTATGAGTAGGCAGACAGGAAAATTGCCCACCTGGTCATTTGAGGAGACAGGGCAATAGGAGTGGGCTTGTCCCCCGCTAAGAGTCCCAACAATGGCCTGTGATCAGTAATTAGGTCAAATGTCTGGCCAAAAAAATAATCATGGAACTTTTTTACTTCCGCAACAGCGGCCAAAGCCTCCCTGTCCAACTGACTATAATTGCACTCTGTGCTGGACAGGGTTCAAGAGTAGTACGCTATAGGTGCCTCTAAGCCATTCGGCAGTCTATGGCTCAGGATGGCACCAACTCCAAACGGGGATATATCGCAAACGAGTACTAACGGCAGTTCAGTGTTATATTGTATAAGGAAGCTGTCCTCTGACAAGAGTCTCTTTACTGCATTAAATGCAGTTGATTCTGCTTTGCCCCACACCCAAGGAACGTTTTTTCCAAGTAATTTGTGCAAGGGTTCAGCTACGGTAGCCTTATCTTTAAGAAACATAGAGTAAAAGTTCAATAGCCCCAGAAAAGCTTGAAGCTCTGTTTCTGACTTAGGTGTGGGAGCGTTTCTTATGGCTCTCACTTTGCTTTCAGTGGGGTGGATGCCCGTTCCGTCGACCCTATACCCCAGGAAGTCTACAGAGGGGACAGCGATCATGCATTTCTTTTTAAGTCTAAGTCCCGCTTCTCTAAATTTCGTGAGAACCTGCCTGATTCTGTCACCAAGTTGAGATTCGTTTATCGTGCTGATTAGTACGTCATCAAAATACGGCACCACCCCCGGAAGTCCCTGTAACAGGTGCTCCATGGTGCTTTGGAATAACCCCGGGGCAACGCTAACCCCAAATTGAAGCCTGGTGCATTTAAAAGCACCCCTATGGGTCACGATTGTTTGCGCTTCTGTGGTGGCATCATTGACTGGCAATTGCTGATATGCCTGTGCCAGGTCTAATTTGGCAAATATTTTGCTGGGCCCTAGGGAGTGTAGTAGATGATGCACAATTGGCACGGGATAGGTGCTCTGCTGCAATGCCTTGTTTATCGTGCACTTGTAGTCAGCGCAAATTCTTAAAGAACCGTCCGCCTTTACTTGGGTAACTATTGGGGTCTCCCATTTGGTGTGATCAACAGGAACCAACACCCCCTGCTTAATTAATTTGTCCAATTCTGCATCAATTTTTGGTTTTAAGGCAAGTGGCACCCATCTTGCCTTTAACCTGACCTGGGTCACGTTGGGGTCTAAATTAAATGAAATGGGGGTCCCCACGTACTTGCCTAGCTCCTCTTCTAAAACGTCCTGGAACTTGTGCAGGAGACCGTCTTTCAGGGATGGGTTGTTCAGACTGTGGATGCCCGTGAAACCCATGCCTAGGGCTCGGAACCACGCTAGGCCCAGGAGACTCGGTAGCGGCTGGCTCACAATTGTCGGGGTAGTTCTTTCTGGATGTCGCCGTAGGTGACTCGGAACGTGCTGACACCTTCCACTGGAACCCTGTTCTTCTGGTAGTCGAGTAGACGAACTCTTTGCCATGTCAGTTGAGCTTTCTTGAAGTTGGGAATGATGGTCTTCAGTGTCACCCAGGACATAATTGACAGGGCAGACCCGGTGTCGATTTCCATCTCGCAAGGCCTCCCTTCAATCTCTACCTTTGTGTAGACCTTTTCTTCCACCGATGTGCTGGCATGGTCGATGTTTGTGCTGAAAGCTTCCCACTTTTGATTTTCGCACCAGTTTTTTGCGCCGCCATCTTTAGTTGGTTGCTTCAAGCATACCGGTTCTGATTGGCTGTGGTGGTCATGTGGTTGGTAGCTTCTTGGAACTATAGCTCTACAGACTCTCACCAAGTGACCCTTCTTTTCACAACACCTGCAAACAGTGTCTCGGTACTTGTAAAACTGTCTCTCATGAGCTCCACCACAGCTAGAGCAATTTCCTCGGCAGCTATTTGGTTCTTTTTTCCTTTTTTCTGTGTGGAAAACATCATCATCCAATTCTTCCTCCTTTGTTTCTCACTTCCTCCTGGTGTACCGGTGTGGATTTGGGGGTGTCTTTGGTTGCCGCTGGGCGTTGCAGTGTCTTGGCAGCCTTCATGGAAGCTTCATGTGCTCTGGCTTCGTCTAGAGCACCTGCCAGAGTTAGATCTGGCCTTGCGAGTAGCCTTCTCTGCAGTCTCGTATCTCTTACGCCACATATCAATTGTTCGAGCAGCGCGTCGTCCAAATCTCGATGGTCGCAATGCGTGGCGGCTTTGCAGAGGCTTGCCATGTACGTGCTGATTGGTTCACCTTCTTTTTGTACATGTTGCCGCTGTACAAATTTAGACGGGACAGGAGTGTAGTGGCTCTTGAGAGTGGCTTGGAGCACATCCCAGGGAACGGTCTGGACTGGGGTTGGCTCGCAGAGGGATTCAGCCATCTCGAACATGTCTGACCTGCAGTGGCTTAAGAAGAGGGCTCTCTTCCGATTAGCTGAGAGACCTTGCATCTCGCTGGCTTCGAGGGAACACTCAAACCTGGTCATATATGATCCCCATTTTTCACGGGTTGGATCGAAGGGCTTGGGCGGTACGTAGGCAGACATCACAAGATGTCTTCTATTGCCCGCTCATCACGCTGGCTGAAACTCAGAGCTCTTTTTGATTTGCTTCTTGTAGCCTCAATCCCACCTTCGTCACCAATGTTATAGCACGGGAATAACGAGAGGCAGAAGCAAGGTAGTGACAACAGCTCTTTAATTCAGGGTGAGACTTCAGCAAAGAAACACGGGCAGCAGCCCTCCTTATATACACTTCCAACAGTAACTGTCAACCAATCACAAAACACTGTTTCATTTGAAACTCCCGCTCAAAATAGATACATACATAACAGCAACTTTGTCCATTTTCAATTTTCTGTCCCTTTAATACTGAGTGACTTCTCCTTTTAGAATTAAATTCAGAAACTCATATAAATTATTTCTAGCATAACATGTAATTTTTCAAACCAATATGATGCTGGAGAAATCAATTGTTGGATATTTCAACATTTCTTTTCACTAGTGAGCTGTTTTGACAACTAGGGGAAATAATGAGAGACAAGTGAGGGGAAGGTTCTTCACACACCCCTGCTTGATTTTGCCTGGCCTGTTGTTAGTTAAATGCACCTCTATACTTAACAAATGAAGAAAAAATCTTGCTCCACTCTCTCTTACGCTTCCCTCTTTTCAAGTCCTAGATTAGATAGAAGTTATTTCTTAATCTAATTTTAATTCAAATAGAATGAATTCTTCCAGCATTCATTGATAAGAGGGCTAAATCCGTGCTCTGCATCTAAGACAACTACATTATGAGCATTTGATTTGTTTTACAATCTTGGTATTTTCTTCCACATTCTGCATATGCTCCGAAACCGGTCTTCTAAGAATGACTTCTGCTGATTTCAAATCACCAAACCCATCCCTGCAGTCCCAGCCCTTTCAGTGCCAAAGAGAAATTTCTGCCTGACACAAAGGGGAACTTTGCTAAATTTAATTATTTTTTTAAAAAACTTTTTATTAAGTTAAAAAGTATTATAAAATACAAAATACAAAAGTAAATAGAAGAGCAGTGAGGGGGGGAGGAGGAAAAGAAGTGAGGAAAGATAAGGGGGAGAGAAAAGCACTGACTTCCGATTCTCTCTATTACAGTAAAATAAGGCATTAACATCAAATCACAGTGTTTTGCTTTTCCATAATAGTATGAACAAGTCATTTCTATAAAGATCTATCAGTCTAATCTGTAAAACCCATTCTTTCATTCTTTTCCACATCAAGCATGACGTTCAGAAGCTGTTTCCACGTGGAAATGAAAGTACTTATGTTCTTTTCTTTAATCAAAATAGTCAGTTTTGTCATTTCAGCTAACTCCATCAACTTCTGCAACCATTCTTCCATGGTAGGAATCAAAGTGATCTTCCATTTTTGCACATACAATAGTCTTGCTGCTGTCAATGTATATAGTAACAAAGTTCCATTTTTTTTCTCTAGTTCTCTTTCCATTAGACCCAAAAGGAAAAGTTTTGGTTTCATTTTTATCTCTGTTTTCAGAATTTTCTGTATTAAAATATGAATCATAGTCCAAATTATTTTTTCCTTTATCACATGTCCACCATAGATGATAAAAAGTCCGTTCTTTATTTTTACACTTCCAACATTCATTTGACATGCCTTTATACATCCTAGAAAATTTATCTGGTATTAAATACCAATGATACACCATCTTATAGAAATTCTCTTTTAAATTAAAATTTAATGTACCGTATTTTTCAGAGTATAAGATGCACTTTTTTTCCTCCTAAAAGAGGCTGAAAATTTGGGTGCGTTTTATACTCTGAATGTAGATTTTTTTGAAGCTTTCTTTCAACTCTAACGAGGTGCTAGCAATCTTCTGGGCTTTGCCTGCCCCCTCTGACTCTCAGTTGTTTTTTAGAACATTGAAGCTTTTGCCTGCTCCCTGCGACTCTCAGCTGTAAAGGTTTTTTTTTCAGCCCTAATGAGGCGCTAGCGAGTGAAGTGATCTCCGTGGTTTGCCTGCTTTTCTCATTGCTTCTCTCTCCAAAGATCAGTTGTGCTTACTTAATAATAATACTTAATATTAATATTAAAAGTATTAAGTTGTGCTTTAAAAGCTGTCTTTTTATTCCCAAGCAGGGGATAAAAACCAGCAAACTAATGTGCTGAAGCTGACCAGACTAAGGATGCTAGCCAGATGAATACCTGGTAGGCAGATTTTCCCCCCCTATTTTCCTGCCCAAAAACTAAGCTGTGTCTTATACTCCGGTATGTCTTATACTCCGAAAAATATGGTAAATTTTAAATCCCTCATCCACATATTTTCCCATTGTTCAAGCATCACATTATATCCAAAATTCCTTGCCCACTGAATCATACAATGTTTTACATGTTCATTTTCCAAATTCAATTTCACAACATTTTATAAATCTTAACAATAATACGTTCATCGTTGCCACATCATGAAAGTTCCAATTCATTTTTAACAAAATCAAATCCATAGCATTTTTTATTCATTTCAAACCTTTCTTTCAGTTGCTGATAAGTAAACTAATGGCAAGCGTAACCTTCTGATTTGAGTTCTTCCCTTGGCTTTAGTATTAGGTCATCAGAATTAAAAGATAAAATTTTACCATATGTCAGCCAATCTGACTTTGCCACCATTTCTTTTCTTTAAAAAAGCTTCCTGTGGCGATACCCAAAGGGGCAGCTTCATAGAAAGCCTTGTTGTTCTGCCCCAGCTCTGGATTCCCGAGGATATTGACACACACCAACGGTCCTTATCAAATTTATTAAGTAGCAAGAATAAACCAAAGTCTGGCAAACCAAAGGTTGGCAACCAGCCCAGAAAACAAGATACGATAAGACTTTTCCAAAAATGCTCTGATAATAATTACAAGTTGTTTCCAGCAAGAAACCTACTAACAGCATGTGACTTAAATAGGCTAAGGGGGTGGCCAATTATCCTCAAGCCTTACTCTCAAGGAGACATCCTCCTCCTGAGTAGCCACTCCTGCCTTTTGGCAGCCCTGCATGCTCGAGCATTGAGAAGAGGCTCCTCCACTTCGCTCTCTCCACTTGAAGGAGCCTTTGGAGGTTCTGAAGGCCCTGGCTAAGTCTCTGCCTTTGGCACTACAGCCTCCTCATTGTCTGATGCGAGCACCGGCTGCGCAGGCTGCTGGCGCGACACCACACCAGCCTCCTCGTCATCAGGATCAGCCACAATCTGTGTAGGCCGCTGGCGGGCCACAACATTTATTTTCTATTTATTCCAAACTCTTAGTATAGCACGTCTAACAAAATGGTTATTAAAATCAACATTACTTTTATCGTACCATAAATAGCCATGCCATCCAAACCTTAATTTATGGCCCTCTAATTCGAGTAGCTTCTTTTTCTGGAGACTCACCCATTCTTTTCCCCAGCTCAAGCAACATGCATCAAAATACAATTTTATAACCCCCCTCTTTCATTGGCATCTTGCAATAGCTTATACCTTTGAATAGAATAGAATAGAATTTTTTATTGGCCAAGTGTGATTGGACACACAAGGAATTTGTCTTGGTCCACATGCTCTCAGTGTACATAAAAGAAAAGATACGTTCATCAAGAATCATAAGGTACAACACGTAATGATAGTCATAGGGTACAAATAAGCAGTCAGGAAACAATATCAATATAAATTGTAAGGATACAAGCAACAAAATTACAGTCATACAGTCATAAGAGGAAAGAGATGGGTGGTGGGAATGATGAGAAGATTAATAGTAGCGCAGCATAAATAGTTGACAGTGTTGAGGGAATTATTTGTTTAGCAGAGTGATGGCATTCGGGAAAAACTGTTCTTGTTTCTCATTGTTCTGATGTGCAGTGCTCTATAGCATTGTTTTGAGGGTAGGAGTTGAAACAGTTTATGTTCAGGGTGTGAGGGATCTGTAAATATTTTCACTTTTTGACTCGTGCAGTATACAGGTCCTCAATGGAAAGCAGGTTGGTAGTAATTGTTTTTTCTGCAGTTCTAATTATCCTCTGAAGTCTGTGTCTGTCGGGTTGCAAAGCCAAACCAGACAGTTATAGAGGTGCAAATGACAGAGTCAATAATTCCTCTGTAGAACTGGATCAGCAGCTCCTTGGGCAGTTTGAGCTTTCTGAGTTGGTGCAGAAAGAACATTCTTCGTTGCGCTTTTTTGATGACGTTTTTGATGTTAGGCGTCCATTTTAGATCTTGTGATATGGTAGAACCTAGAAATTTGAAGGTCTCTACTGTTGATACTGTGTTGTCTATTATTGTGAGAGGTGGAAGTATGGAAGGGTTTCTCCTAAAGTCTACCACCATTTCTACGGTTTTGAGTGTATTCAGTTCCATATTGTTCTGGTCACACCACGAGGCTACCATCTTTATGCGGATTCATCATTGTCTCAAATGAGATCGATCACTGTTGTGTCATCTGCGAACTTCAGTAGTTTAACAGAGAGATCATTAGAGATGCAGTCATTGGTATACAGAGAGAAAAGAAGTGGGGAGAGCGCACAGCCTTCGGGGGCCCCTGTGCTAATTGTACTTGTACAATTAGTACAAGTATCTGATATGATTCTGCTTAACTTCACCTGCTACTTCCTGTTTGTTAGGAAGCTTATGATCCATTTACAAGTGTGTTCAGGTTTAGCTTAGTTAGAAGTTAGGTAGCTGGTTTAGCTTAGTTAGAAGTGTGTCTGGAATGATGGTATTGAATGCTGAACTAAAGTCTACAAAGAGGACCCTTGTGTAGGTCTTTGGAGATTCAAGATGTTGTAGGATGTAGTGCAGAGCCATATTAATAGCATCACCTGTTGATCTATTTGCTTGGTATGCAAATTGCAAGGGGTCTAACAGTGGTTATGGTTTTCAATTGGGACAGCACTAGCCTTTCAAAGGTTTTCAAGACTACAGATGTTAGAGCAACTGGTCTGTAGTCATTCAGTTCCTTGATGGTGGGCTTCTTTGGCACTGGGATGATAGTAGAACGTTTGAAGCAAGAAGGAACATAGCACATCTCTAGTGATTTATTGAAGATACAGGTGAAGATGGGGACTAATTGGTCAGCTCAGACTTTTAAGCAAGAAGGAATTATCTTGCCTAGAGCTTTTCCTGGCTGTTGTCTGTGATATAGGTCTTGCACTTCCTTTGTTGTTGTTGTTAGTTACGAAGTCATGTCTGACCCATTGCAACCCCATGGACAACTTTCCTCAAGGTCTTCCTGTCCTGTACCATCCCCCAGAGACCATTTAAGATCACGCCAACTGCTTCAGTGACTCCATCCAACCACCTCATTCTCTGCTGTCCCCTTCTTCTTTTGCTCTCAATTGTTCCCAGCATTAGGCTCTTCTCCAGTAAGTCCTTCCTTCTCATTAAGTGGCCAAAGTATTTCAGTTTCATCTTCAGGATCTGGCCTTTTAAAGAGCAGTCAGGGTTGATCTCTAGGATGACTAGTTTGATTGCCTTGCAGTCCAAGGGACTTGCACGAGTCTTCTCCAGCACCATAGTTCAAAGGCCTCAATTGTTTGATACTCGGCTTGTCTTATGGTTCAATTTTCACAACCATACATTGCAACTGCGAAAACCATAGCCTTGACTATACACAGTTTTTTTGGCAGGGTGATGTCTCTGCTTTTTAGTGTGCTGTCTGCCATAGCTTTCCTCCCCAGGAACAAGCATCTTTTATTTTCTTGACTGTAGTCCCCATGTGTACTCCCTGTATTCCCATCTTGGAGCCTAGGATAATAAAATCTGTCACTACCTCATTTATTCCCCATCTATTTGTCAGTAATTGAGAGGGCCGGGAGCCATAATCTTAGTTTTCTTAATGTTGAGATTCAAGCCAAATTTTGCACTTTCCTTCTTCACCTGCATGAGAAGGCTCTTTAGTTCCTCTTCACTTTCTGTCATTAGAATGGTATCATCTGCATTTCTGAGGTTGCTATTTCTCCCAGCAATCTTAATTCCAATTTGTAACAGCACAGAAACGGCATTGGTCACGTTGGTGGATGATCTCTGGAGGGTTTGGGGTAGGGGTTATTCCTCTATCCTGGTCCTGTTAGATCTCTCAGTGGCTTTTGATACCATCGACCATGGTATCATGTTGCGCCAGTTGGAGGGATTGGGGGTGGGGGGCACCATTTTGTGGTGGTTCTCCTCCTATCTCTCCGACCGGTCACAATCTGTGTTGACAGGGGGACAGCGGTCGACCCCGAGGCGCCTTGTTTGTGGGGTGCCACAAGGGTCGGTTCTCTCACCCCTCCTGTTCAACATTTATGTGAAGCCACTGAGTGAGATCATCCATGGTTTTGGGGTGGAGTTCCATCAGTACGCTGATGACACTCAGCTGTACATCTCCACCCCAGACCATCCCAATGATGCCTTGGAAGTGATGTCCCAGTGCCTGGAGGCTGTGAGGGTCTGGATGGGGAGAAACTCAACCCTTCCAAGACCGAGTAGCTGTGGCTGCCGGCGTCCCGGTATAGCCAGCTGGCACCATCGCTGGTTATTGGGGGTGAATCACTGGCCCCCACGGAAAGGACTCGCAACTTGGGTGTCCTCCTGGACGCACGGCTGTCTTTAGAAGAGCATATGATGGCCGTGGCCAGGGGGGCTTTCTATCAGGTTCGCCTGATACTCCAGTTGCGCCCTTTTCTAGATTGGGACTCCTTACGCACAGTCACTCAAGCACTCGTCACTTCTTGTCTGGACTATTGTAACACTCTCTACATGGGCCTCCCCTTGGAGTGCACCTGGAGGCTCCAACTGGTGCAGAATGCGGCCACGCGGGGGATTATGGGAGCAACAGGGCACTCCCATGTGACACCTCTCCTGCACAAGCTGCATTGGCTTCCGGTGGACTTCCGGTTGCGCTTCGAGGTGTTGGTGACCACCTTTAAAGCGCTCCATGGCTTAGGGCTGGGATACTTACGGGACTGCCTTCTGCCACCAATTGCCTCCCACTGGCCAGTTTGCTCCCACAGAGAGGGCCTCCTCAGGGTGCCGTCAGCCAGACAATGTCGGCTGGTGACCCCCCAGGGGGAGAACCTTCTCTGTGGTGGCACCTACCCTCTGGAACAAACTACCCCCAGAAATACGAGTGATCCCAGATCTCCGGACTTTTTGTCGGGCCCTTAAAACTTATTTCTTTCAGTTAGCTGGACTGGCCTGATTCTATGTCAGTTTTAAGGTTTGATATTGATTTTTAAATTGAAATGTTTTAAATTATGGGCCAAATTTCATTTAATTATTTTTAAAACTATTTTAACTTTTGTGTATAAATGTTTTATTTGGCTGTTCACCGCCCTGAGTCCAAAAGGAGAAGGGCAGTATAAAAATCCAAATAATAATAATAATAATAATAATAATAATAATAATAATAATAACAATAATAGTAGTAGTAGTAGTAATTCATCTAGCCCCGCCTTTCTCATGATGTGCTCTGCATATAAGTTAAATAGGCAGGGTGACAGTATGCAGCCTTTCTTAACTCCTTTCTCAATTTTGAACCAATCAGTGATTCTGTGTCCAGTTCTCATTATTGCTTCTTGACCTGCATATAGGTTTTTCAGGAGACAAATAAGATGGTCTTGTACTCCCATCTCTTTGAGAACTTGACACAATTTGTTGTGATCCACACAATCAAAAGCTTTAGCATAGTCAATGAAGCAGAAGTAGATGTTTTTCTGCAGAGCACAGAGACAATCTGATTTCTGTGTTGACCATCTGGTGATGTCCATGTGTAGAGACATTTTTGGGTTGTTGGAAAAGAGTGTTTTCTATGACCATCATATTTTCTTGATAAAATTCTACCAGCCTGTGCCCTGCTTCATTTTGTACTCCAAGACCAAACTTGCCTGTTATTCCGGTTATCTTTTGACTTCCTATTTTAGCATTCCAATCCCCCATAATGATAAGGACATCATTTTTTGGTGTTAATTCTAGAAGGTGTTGTAGGTCTTCATAGAACCAGTCAACTTCAGCTTCTTCAGCACCAATGGTTGGAGCACAGACTTGGACTACTGTGATGTTGAATGGTTTGCCTTGGATTCAAACTGAGATCATTCTGTCATTTTGGGGATTGTATCCCAGTACTGCTTTTCCTGTTCTTTTATGGACAGCTACTCCATGTCAGTGTTCCAGAAAACCCCAGCTGACATTCCATTTCTTCTGAGGGATTCTTGCCTGCAGTAGTATACCTGACAGTCATCTGAATTAAATTCCTGTCCTTTTAGTTTACTGATTCCTAGGATGTTGATGTTCAGTCTTGTCATCTCTTGTTTGACCACATCCAGCTTGCCTTGATTCATGGATCTTACATTCCAGGTTCCTATAGAGTATAGATCTTTACAGCATCAGACTTTCCTTTCACCACCAGATACATCCACAACTGAGCGTCCTTTCAGCTTTGGCCCAGTTGCTTCACTCTTTCTGGCACTACTAGTACTAGCTCTCTGCTTTTCCCCAGTAGCATATTGGACACCTTCTGACCTGAGGGACTCATCTTCCAGCATCATATTTTTTTGCCTTTTGGTACTGTCCATAGGATTTTCATGGCAAAATATTGGAGTGGGTTGCCATTTGCTTCTCCAGTGGATCACATTTTGTCAGAGCTCTCTTGTATAACCTGTCCATCTTGGATGGCCCTGCACAGTCTAGCTCATAGCTTCATTGCACTGCACAAGCCCCTTTGCCACGACAAGGCAGTGATCCATGAAAGGGAGCTTATATCTAATTTTTGGGTTTTTCCCTTGCCATATGAACTTAAAGTTATTCTTCTGCCGTTGTTTAAATGGGTTGTCATTTATGAGTATTGGTAACCTCTGAAATAAAAAAAAAGTATCTTTGGTAAAATATTATTCTTGATTACAGAGATTATTTCCAGTAATGATAAATGCAATTTATCCCATCTTTGTAAATCCTGTTTAATATCCATCCAAAGAAAAACATAGTTATTTTCAATCAGTTTTATGTTTGTCAACATAACCCCTAAATATTTCACCTTTTTTTTGATCCAAAAACCAAACTTTTTATTCAATGTATCATTATCCTGAGAAGACATATTCTTAATCAGCATTGTTGTTTTCTGTTTATTTATTTTGAATCCTGCCAAAGCCCCAAACTCATTCAATTTCCTCATCAAATGTTCTATATTATTTTTTGGATCCTGTAAAAATATAACCAAATCATTAGTGAAGGCTCTCAATTTATAAATTTCTTTCTTAATATTTATACTCCTTATTTTGTCATCTTTTTTAAAAGTTTTTTTTCTCATAAACATATCTTAAATGTACAGTTTCTTATCTAACATAATATTTTCTTTTAACTTTCATACTAATACCATCTTCATCCTAAACAATTTAAATATATTCAGGGTTGCTCTTCTACCATTTCATCTCCCTTGTTTTACAACAATCCTTCTTCTCCCTCTCCTCTCTTTCCTATCCCTCCCTTTTTCCATCTACTCTTCTACTTTCTTCTTTCCTCTCTCCTTCTCCTTCTCTCCTTCCCCTTCCTTTCCCCCACACCTCCCTTCTTCCTCCCTTCTAACCTTCTCTCCTACTCTTGTTTCCCCACTCTTTCTTCCTCTCCTTTTCCCTTTCTTCTTTCCTTCTCTTTCCTTCCTCTCTTTTCTCCTCTATCCTCTCCATTCTCTCTCTATTGTTGTATTCATTTTCAATTTAGGATTTTCCAAAGTGGTATTCGAGCAATCCCGATTTTTACTTTCTTTTCAATTATTTTTTCATTTTACTAAATTCACACATATCATCATAAATGTACATTTATATAACAACATTTTCTCTCCCCCCCCCTTTCCCCTTTTCCATTTACACAGGTGTCTTCTGGTTTTCTATTTCTCTTTTGTCTTCTCTCTCATTTACTCATACCTTATCTAATTTATTTCTCTATAATCTTTTAGTCATATTTCTTTCCATATTTCTACATAAAATCATCTCCGGTTGATGGCTTGAAATACACTGGTTCCTCTTTTATCTTTTATTCTCAATGTTCACCTATTCATTTCTGCACATTCTAAAATCTCCTTTATTACCTCTCCTTCTGATGGGATTTTTTCTGTCTTCTACTTTTGTGCAAATACAATTCTCACCATGTTATTATATGATTAATCAAATATGTATCTTTTTCCTATATTTCTCCAGTAATATACCCAATAAAAATGCCTCTGGTTTTAACTCTATATGTTGGTGCAACATTTCTTCTAACCATGCCTGTATTCTAACCCAATAATTTTTTGCTTCCGTACATGTCCACCACACAGGATAATATAATCCCGGCAATTGAAAACATTTCCAACATTTAGCTGATTTATCCTTAAACATTTTTGCTAATCTTTCTGGTGACATATGCCATCTATAAAACATTTTATATAAATTTTCTTTATATGCAGTTGCCATTGTTAATTTATAATTCCTTTCCCATAGTTGTTGCCATCTCTTTAGTTCTATCGTATAATCAAAGTTTTTTGCCCATGTTATCCTTGTCTCTTTTACTTCTTCCTCTTCTAATCTGATTTGCAATAAGTAATTATACAATTTCATAATCATTTTTTCATCTGTCCCAGTCAATATCTCATCCAATTCTGATTTTTCCAAATTAAAACCATACTGTTTCAAGTCTTTATCATATCTTGATTGTATTTGTAGTCATGTATACCAATCTATCTCAATCCCTTGTTTTTCTAGTTCTTGTTTCTGTTTTAGTTCTCCCTTCTCTGTTAAAATATCCTTATATCTCACAATATTTTTCATGTTAATCATATTTGGATGTGTCAAAGCTTCTATTGTTGAAAGCCACATTGGTATCTTCATATAATGTCTTTCTTTCACTATTTCCCATGTTTTAGCAAATCATTCCTTATGCAATGTCTCTGAAAATACCCATGTATCTTATTTTTTCCATACCAAAGAAAAGTGTGCCACCCTAGTTGCAAATCATGTCCTTCCAGAGTCAATATTCTTGTATTTCTTGAAAAACTTCTGGTGGGACTGCGACATCGCCGGACGCTTCTTTTTGAAGCGCCAGCCCAGGGCTTCGTAGAACCGCAAGAACAGCGACTATTGGCTGTCTTGCGGTTTGAAAACTTTCCCCCTGGTATGAGGGGGGAAAGTGAGTAGACGGGTGGGGTAGAGCTCCCTGAGAGTGCCAGATTTTACCCATAATCTGGCGCTCAAAGATGAGAGCTCCCCATTAAGCCTGTCAGTACTCCGGACCCTGGATGTCTCTGCTTTGCAGAGCTAGATGTCGTTACCATCCCAGCAACCAATTTTAAACAAATACTTCTTGAATCAAGCTGGCGGAGCACAAGTTGCACGAATGAAACAGCAAGTATTTTTTTTCTTTTTTTTTAACTCCAAGGATTTACTTTCTTTAAAAGATTTTCCCTAAGTGGAAAGTGAAAGCAAGATGGCGTTTGAGTTTCAATGGGGCGTGAAGAAGTGAAAGCTAAAAGTAATTATTGATAAGCCCCTGTTTGAAAGGTAAAACTCCTTTTTGAAAAGTGGATGAAATAAGAAAGGATGTAATAATAATAATTCAAGCAGCAATACAAATTACAAATTGTAAAGGGTCTTTTTTTTTTCTTTTTTCTTCTTGAAACTCTTTTTCCCCCTCTTTTTTTTTCTGTCCTTCTGGAAGGGATAACCCTGCTTGATGAGATGATGGTCCTTAAAAAGTATTGTTTAACTGTTTAAAGATTTTGAATTTTTGGAAAAAAAAAAAGCAGACAGCAGTTTAATGCCAGTTAACTAAGTGATGAGCAACGATGAGGAGGCAATCTACAGCTGTATTGGAATATTTTGAGAAGGATAAACAGATCACAGCAATGCTGGTGTGTTGGGCTGTGAAATATGCCCTGACTTGAATGATTTGGAATATTTTATTAAGGACTGTAATAAATCTGGATCTAACTGTAATGGCAGAAGTTTTATTGAATATAGTAAATTGGAGTTTCCTGTTTGATGGTAATAAATATAAGGCAAAAGGACTATGGACCTAGAGCAATTGCAGGTGATCTGGTGGTTTCCCTAATACGTCTGATGAATTTACTAATCTAATTTTTGACTGGATTTGATGGATACTATTTCAAATATAATTATAAAGTCACTCGGGGGGGGGTTTATAAAGAAGCAATTTTTTATTTAGGTGGGTAGACGCAAATGAAGATATTCTATATGCTGTTGGAAGATGTGAAGACAAGAAGATTAGCAACTGGTTTAATCTAGTATGAAGAACTTAAATGTTTGATATAGTTATTAAATGACGTTTTATCTGTATTGATAAATTAATAAGAGGTTTGATTGTTATATTTTTTTTAATTAAAAATTTTATTATTATTATTTTTATTAAGTGTTTTAACTATAACGACCTTGATGGTTTAAAAATGGAGGACGGAAGACTTTATATAGTATTTTATTTTAAATTTGGGGTTTTTTGAATGAGGGTTTCTTTTTTGTTGTTGTTGTTGTTGGGTTTTTTTTCTTTGTTTTAAATGAAAGAAGTTATAAAATATCTTGTTAAATTGTATAGACTTAATAATTTGTTAAGTATTAATTAGCTATATTGAGTAATGATAGGTTTGATTAGGTAATACTTAATTGTTTTATTAACTGCTGTAATTATAAATGGAGATTAATTCTGTTGAATTAGATGGAATAAGAAGAAAGAAGACTTGCTTTCCTTTTATCTACTTGTTTAATGATTATGATTATGATAAGTGTGAAATGGAGTTTAATTTAGAGAATTTGAGCTGTATTTTATCTTGTATTTGCTCTGGGAAGTCGGGGGCGTGGTTGGGGAGGGGGGAGAAAATGTATGTAAAACTTTTAAAACTTTTTCAATAAAAAAAATATTCTTGTATTTCTCAATAAAATCCATTCTTGAACCCAGGTTAATGTTGTCACTTGATAGTATAGTTCCCAATTTGGTAGTCCAAACCTGCCTCTAGTTCTAGAATCTTGAAGCAGTTTAATTCTTGCTTTTTCCCCTTGCCATACATATTTCCACATCCTTTTGTTCAAATTCTCAAAATATTTTTTTCTCCAACTTTATCAGTATTGTTTGGGGGGAAAAAAGATTCTTGGTAGTAGATTCATTTTAATTAAGGCTATTCTTCCTATTAGTGATAATTGCAAATTTTTCCATTTCTCCAAGTCTATTTCAATTTGATTTCTCAGTTTATAATAATTATCTTCCTTCACCGTTATACACCTTGAAATTAATTGAATACCCAAATATTTCACTTTCTTCACTATCTGAACATCTAACTTCTCCATTAGTTGCTTTTTTTGTTTTTCTCTCATATTTTTAACTATGATTTTTGTCTTGTCTTTATTAATTTTCAATCCTGCTACTTCTCCATATTCCTCTATTTGCTCAATTAACTTTGGACCTGTTTCTGTTGGTTCTTCCATGATAAACACTAAATCATCCGCAAAGGCTTGTAGTTTGTATTCTTCTTTTTTGATTTTCATTCCTTTTATTTCTTTATCTTGTCTTATCTTTCTGTTTAAAATTTCTAAGGTCAATATGAATAGCAATGGACATCCTTGTCTAGTTCCTTTTCTTTTTTCCCTTTGTTTTAAAATTTTAAAAACAAACTTTATTCAATACAAAAAGATAAAAGTTATATAAAACATTCTTAACTCTAAAAATACATTTCTAAACTACTTACAAACAAAAACTAACAAACAGGATTATCTATCTATAATATTTAAACATATAAATATATACAGTAACTTTTGCTTCTTAATGACAGTGTATATTTGTTACCTTTAATTTCTTACTATATTTGACATTACCTTTTTTCCCATTGATTAATCCATTCATACCATCTGTCCCATACTTTATAATACTGTGAGTCTTCCTTATAATTTAATTTTAAAGTTAATCTATCCATTTCTGCACATATGAATATCTTTTGAATTATTTGCTGTTCCGTTGGCAACTGCTCTAATTTCCAGGATTGGGCTAGGGTTAGTCTAGCCACCGTGATTATGTGTAACGTGATGTACTTTATTTCCTTTCTACTGCTTTTTTTGATTATACCTAACAAGAAAAGTTCAGGTTTTAGGTCAATGTCTTCTTCCGTTATTTCTATTATCCAGGTTCTAATTTTTGTCCATTTTTTTTTAATTTTTGGGCACAGCCACCAAAGATGATAAAAGGTTCCCAGTGTTTGTTTGCATTTCCAACATATCAGGTTAAAATTTGCATACATTTTTGCCAGTCTAGCAGGGGCTAGGTACCATCTGTACCACATCTTGTAGTGGTTCTCTTTATATGTTGTTGCTTTTGTTATTCTGTAATTGTTTTCCCATATAATTTCCCACTCTTCCAATTGTATATTTCTTCCAATGTTCCTAGTCCAAGCTATCATTTGACCTTTAACTAGATTTTCTGCCAGATCAAACTCTAATAGATATTTATAAATCTTTGAAATTAATTTTCCCTCTTTGGTTTCTAATAATTTGTCTAGCTGGTTAAGTTTTATTTGAACTCCTCCTTCTTCACTGTCTTTTTTGTATCTGGTTTGTATTAATAGGTACGGCCATCAGTCCATTTCTATACCCTGGTCCCTGAGCTCTTGCCGTGTTTTTAATCTTCCATTTACGTCCAGAACTTCTTTATATCGTATTATTTTGTAGGTAGCTGATGTATTAGGATGCATTGTTGCCTCTAATGTAGATATCCAGCCTGAGACTTTCATATAGTGCTTATGTTTAATTTCCAACCGGGTACCAATTAGTGAGTTTCTTATTATATGATTTTTGAAATGTTTGTATGTTTTATTTCCAATATTCCACAAATAGGCATGCCAGCCTTTTAATAAATCGTGACCTTCCAATTTTAATATTCTTTGGTTATCCAAATTGACCCAATCCTTGATCCATATCAGACTTGCCGCTTTATAATACTTTTCCCAGGCTGATAGGCCAAAGCCTCCTCTGGTTCTATCATCCTGTAATATTTTTAAATTTATCCTCGGTTTTTTCCCCTCCCTATAAATTTTGAAACTATTTTATTCTAGTTTGTAAAAAAGTTTTTCTCTAATTTAACCGGGATAGTTTGAAACAAGTAGAGGAGCCTTGGGAGTATATTCATTTTTATCGCCACAATTCTTCCTAACAGTGATAATTTAAGTTTCCCCCATCTCTCTAGGTCTTTTTAATTTGTTGTATTAATTCTCCATAGTTATTGTCTTTGATAGCTATATTTCTGGTTGTCAAATTTATACCTAGATATTTTATCCTTTTAACAGCTTGTAGTCCCGATTGTTGTTCCAATTCTTCTATTTGTTTTATTGTTAGATTTTTAGTTAATATTTTGGTCTTGTTTTTATTAATTTTTAGCCCTGCCACCCTGCCAAATTTCTCTATCTCCTCTGTCAATTTTAATTTGTTTCTAGTGGGCCCTCTATGAAGAATACAAGGTCATCAGCAAAGGCGTGGACCTTGTATTCCTCTTCTTTTACTTTAAGTCCTTTTATGTTTTATTTAGTCTAATTCTCCTAAGCAAATTTTCCAAGGTTAAAATGAAAAGCAAGGGTGAGAGTGGGCACCCTTGTCCTACTCCTTTACTTATTTCAAAAATATCTGTTAATTCCCCATTCACTAGTATTCTTGCCTTCTGATTTGTGTATATTGTTTTTATTATCTTTTCAAATTTCTCGCCAAATTTCATATTTTTTATCTGTTGTATCATGAAACTCCAATTGACCCAATCAAATGCTTTTTGTGCATCCAGAAAAATCAGCGCTGCCTGTTTCTCTGGATGCACCTCATAATATTCTATTATATTAATCACCATCCTTAGATTATTTTTAATTTGTCTTGTCGGCAAGAATCCATTCTGATCTGGATGTATTCTATTATTTAGTATTATTTTTAATCTATTCGCTATTAAGTTCATAAAAATCTTATAATCGGTGTTTAGTAGAGAAATTGGCCTATAATTACTAATTTGTGTTGTATCTGTCCCTTCTTTCGGAATTAATGAAATATGTGCTTCCTTCCAAGATTCTGGTATCTTTGCTTCTTTTAATGCCTCATTGTAAACCTCTAGTAATATCCAATTTAGTGATGTTCTTAATCCTTTATATAATTCTATTGGTAACCCATCTGTTCCCGGAGTTTTATTGGGGGTTTTTTTTTTTTGTTTCTTAATTGTTTCCTGCAGTTCCTCCATTATAATCTCTCTATTTAACATCTTTTTTTCCTCTTCCGTTATGGGCATTTCCTCCTTTTTAAAATATTGGTCTGTTTCTTCTATTTCCACCTTATCTTGCGTATATAGATTTTGGAAAAATTGGATTGCTATCTCTTTTTTTTTTCTGGGCTCTGTTGTAATTTGCCTTCATTATCCTGTAGTTGATGGATTGTTCGTTTTTCCCTTTCTTTTCTTAGTTTATAAGCCATCCACCTCCCCGGTTTATTTGCCTGCTCAAATTGATTTTGTCTTATGAATTTCAATGCATTGACATATTTTTCTTATTCAAGTATATTCAATTTGTGTTTGGCTGTCATCCAATTGGCCCTTATTTGTTCATTCCCTGGTCTTTCCTGTAATTTCTCTTCCCAATTTTTAATCTCTCCATGAATTTTGTTGTATTCCTTTTCCATCTCCTTTTTCCTTTTACTATTATAGACTAATGTTATTCCTCTAATGTAGGCTTTCGTTGTGTCCCACAGATTTTGTAAGGATGTCTGATTTTTATTATTATCTTTGAAGAACCATTTTAGTTCTTCTTCTATTCTCTCAGTATATTCTTTTTCTTTCATTACCTGTATATTCATCATCCATCTACTTTTCCACTTTCTCCATTCTCTCCATTCTATTATTAATGGGTTATGATCAGCCCAATCATTAGTCCCTATCTCTATTGATTCAATCTCCTGTGTTAAGATCTTCGTAGCCCATGCCATGTCTATCCTTGACCAAGATTTATGAGGGTTGGAGTAATATGTATACTTTTCCTCCTTGGGGTTATATAGTCTCCAAATGTCTACTAAATTTAGTTCTTCTATGAGAGATAAAAATGTTTTTGGCAACAGATTCTTCTTATTTTTTTTTTATTCTGATTACTTTTATAGTCTTTTTTGGGGTCCACAATGGCATTAAGATCACCTAACAGACATACATTTTCTATATTTTGTTCTATTATTTTTTCGTGTAGGTTTTGATAGAATTCTTTTTGTTCACTATTTGGTGCATATACCACAACTAGTAACACATGTTTACCTTTGAGATTAACTTCAATCATCACAGTTCTTCCTATTCTATCTACATATTTCAATTTACTTTCTATCTCTTCTTTAACATAAACTGCTATGCCTTTTTTCTTCTCATCTGCTAGTGATACATATAGTTTCCCTAGTTTTTTGCATTGTAGGTACTTTTCTTCTTGTTTTCTTATGTGAATTTCTTGAAGACATACTATGTCTGCTTTTTGTTTAATTAATTTCCTAAATGTTTGATTTCTTTTAACAGGAGAGTTAAGTCTGTTTATGTTTATTGATATAATTTTCAGATTCCTGTCCATTTTCAAAAGTTGATCTTACTTCTTTTTGTTCCTTTACTTCTTGTCCCTTTTTTTTTTGCTTGGTTATGTGCTCTTGTCGTTACTCCTCCTCCTTCTTCTTGGCTTTCCCCTCTTCCTCTTTTTCTTTCTCCTTACTGTTCTCTTCACATAGGGTTGCTTGGTCTTCTCGTCTCGATGTTGTTTTGACTCTCCTTCCCAATTCTTCTCCTCTGTCGTCCCTTCCTTATAGTTCCATTACCTGGTCGTATAAGTTTTGTGCCTTTTCTATAGTATCCACTTTTATCTTTTCCCCCTTCCATGTGGCTAATATTCCTTCTGGCAATAACCATCGAAATAATATTTGTTTTCTGTTTAATAATGTAGTGACGAATCCATAGTCTTTCCTCCACTCTCTGATTCTTTTTGGTATTTGCTTTAACGTTATTATGTCTTTTTGTTTATAATATATTGGTTCTTCTTTGGCTATTTTAAAGACAATATCTCTAACCTTTTTTCTTACAAAACATACGTGGACCTCTCTTGGGAGCCTATGTTATCTTGCATAGTTGGTGTTTACTCTGAATACTTTGTCCTCATCTCTTTCTTCTCTTACGTTTTGGAATCGTAGGTAGAATGCCGCTCTCTCCATTTCCAATTGTGCCACCGTACTTTCGAGTTCTTTATTGAGCCCAGTCATTTTTGCATCTAATAGTTCCAATTTCTCTTCTGTTCAATCTGTTTTTTTTCCTATAGCCATAATCCTTTGGTCATTTTTTGTAATTATCTCCTGAATGGAGTCCATTTTTCCATCTGGTTTTTGGATATCTTCTTTGACAGAGTTTTTAATTTCATATAGGTCTCTTCTGGTTTCCTCATGCTTTTTAAACATACTCTCTTGCATTTTTAGCATGGTTTCTTGTATTGTCGCTAACGTGGTCTGAACAGTCTGCATACTCATAGTAGGGGTTTGTTTTTCAGTTGGGAAAATCCCTTCTATAGTTTTTTGCATCACTGGAGATGCCATTAATCCAATTGGGGTTGAAGTAACCTTCTTCCCTGATTTTACTGTGGTTATTATAGTAGATGTCATTTCCTTCAGTATTTTATATTGTTTATCTAAAATTCTGTCTATTTTTTTCCAAATCAGCATCTGCTTCTCAATTAATTTTGTATACCGTTTGGTATTGAAATTCTTAAATGAGGTTAAATATCTTCTATTTCTATTATTCTTATGGTAAATGTCCTCTTATGTTCAGATATGTAATCACAATCTATATAGCCTTACTAATTTACTTTATATCTCTATTATTCCACTATTATTCTGATTAATTTTCAATTCAATTGGTTGTACTGTACAATGCTATAAATACTATATATCCTATAAAAATGTATCGTTAATACAAACTTATACTAAATGTTATGATATTCTATCTCTAAAATAATTAATTAGTTATCTAACAGACATTATAATAAATAAGATCTCAGTCAGAGTGTATATAACAGTATAAAAGTTAAAATATTACAATATATAAGCAATACTAAGTTAATATATATATATGTTAATTGATACTATTTGAGTTAAGTTGATTTTCTAATAAATAATTAAGAAATAATTAAGAATAAATAAATTACTATAATTAAACAGTAAGACTTAATAATTCAATATATCGTTAGTGTTAGTAATTATTATATTTAAAATATATGTTGAATATAAGTATATATGAGTTTTTCTTTTAAGGGTTAAATACTATGAAATTCACTGTTCTTTGTACTAATCACACTTTTGCAGCTCTCCAAAATCCACCAATATTAGTCCGCTCTTCTTAAAATTAGGAAGCAAAGTACACACAGTCTTTCGCTCTTACTGTCCAAAATGGCAATCCTTACTTTCCAGGGGTTTTTTTTTTGTCCCAGATTAGTTGTTGTCTATATTGTTCTTCTCCTTCGGTGCAGCTTTATTCAAAAAAAGATAATCAGTGTCCTGCTTCCTATTGTTTCTTCCTCCAAAGTATACTCTCTTTCAAATATCTCTTCAATGAATAAAACTAATGCAACAGGTTTCACTGAGTCACTTCGCTCCCCTCGTTGTTTGCCGCCTGCGCCTTTCCGAGTCTCTCTATCTTTCCCCTACTCCTCCGGATTCTAGAATTAATCTCCTTCTCACAGCAATTGTCCATGTAGTTCTTGTAACTTTTTGTTCTCCTGCTCACACTGATTTTCACCCCATGCTCACTCGTTTGCTTCCTGTTTTTATACTTGAAATGTTGAGTCTCTGGTCTGGCCGATCAGCTGTCTTCTTCCCACGACGGGAATAAGGGCTCTTCTCGGCACGGTGGGAGACCGCATCTCTCCACACCACCTCCTCCGAAGTATCCCTCTTTCTGTCGGTCCACCCCAGGACCGATCTCTCCCACAACGGGCACCAAAACGCAGAAAAATCAACACGGAATACGGAGCACTCCTTCTCCGTGTCGCCTCAACCCACGCCTCAACCGGAAGTCCGTCTAGTTCCTTTTCTAATATCTACTTTTTCTGTCATTTCACCATTCACAATCACCTTTGCCGATTGACCTTTATATATAATCTTAACCATATTTATAAACCTATCCCATCATTTATAAATCTAGTCCATCATATAAACCTAGTCCATCATTTGCAATTGTGTAGTCATAAATTGCCAGTTCATATTATCAAATGCTTTCTGCACATCCAAAAATAACAATACCATTTGCTTTTCTGGATGTGCTTCATAATATTCCAATGTGTCCAATATAATTTGCATATTATCTCTAATCTGTCTTTTAGGTAGAAAACCAATCTGATACAGATATATAAATTCATTTAATAGTCTCTTCAAACTTTCAGCCGTAATTGATGCAAAAATTTTGTAATCCGCATTTAATAACGAGATTGGTCTATAGTTCTTTATTAGTTGTAAATCCGATTCTTCTTTTGGTATAAGAGTTATATATGCTTCCATCCACAAATTTGGAATTTTGGCTTTTAATAATAAATCATTAAATATTTGTAATATTACATTGCTTAATACATCTTGCAACATTTTGTATAGTTCTGCTGGCAAGTCATCTGGTCCTGGTGTTTTACCATTCTTTTGTTTCTTAATTCCCTCCATCAATTCCATCATCAGTATTCTTTCTTCTAAGAACTTTTTAAATTCTTCTGGAATTTTAGGTATTTTAGCTTTTTCTAAGTATCTTTCCTTCTGCCACCATCTCTTGCTGGTATAAACTTTAATAATATTTCTCAATTACTTTTTTATTTTCCTCAATTTGATAGCATATTCTTCTTGATCTAATAATTGATTTTTTTTCTTTTCCTTTTTTCATCTTCTTGCCAACCATCATCCTGGCTTGTTCGCATTTTCAATTTTTTTTTGCTTTGTTAATTTTATTTTATTTGCCAATTCTTCATTTTCCATTAAATTTAATATATGTTTTTGCAAATCCATCAAGTTTTTAACTTTTTTATTCTGTGGCTGCTTCTGTAGTTTTTCCTCTAAATTCTTATATTCCTTTTCCCACTTTTTTTGTTTTTGTCTGTTCCGTTTATTCCATTTTCCTAAATCCATCATTGTTAATTCTCTAATATATGCCTTAGTAGTATCCCATACATTTTGCAGTGATGTATCCTCTTTTCTATTTTGTTTAAAGAAGAAAGTCAATTCTTTTTCCATATATTGTAGAAAGTCCTTTTCATTTAGTAAGTTTTGGTTTAATGTCCATCTCATTCTTTTTCTCTTCCCCTTCCATATCAGTGTTATTGGATTGTGATCTGACCATGTACTTGCTTCTATTTCAATCTTGTATATCTTGGAGATTAATTCTCCTGACATCCACATCATATCTATTCTTGACCATAACATGTGCCTGTTTGAGTAAAATGTATACCGCTTTGCTTTCAAATTTCTTTTTCTCCATGCATCTTGCAAGCTTAACTCATCTGTCATTGTATAAAATGCTCTAGGTAAAGTCTTTCTTAATTTTTTATTCACTTTTGTAGATTTGTAGTCTAACTCATTATTATCAATTACATTGAAGTCTCCTATTATGCATATATCTTCATATACATATTCTAATATTTTCCTGTGTAATTTCACCTAAAACTCTTATTGATTTTCATTTGGAGCGTATATCCCCACTATCAATATTTTTAAATAGTTCATTACTATTTCTACCATTAATACTCTTCCTTCCTCGTCCTCAAATATTTGTTTAGATTGAATTATCTTTTTAATATAAAGTGCTACTCCTCTTTTACTTTGGCATGCAAGTGTTATATATAATGTCCCCAATTTTACTTGCTCCAAAAGGTTTTTTGTGTTGTTTTGTAATGTGGACTTCTTGCAAACATATAATCTCCAATGTTAGCTTGGTAAATTTCTCTTGGTAAATTATTTCTCATTGCATATCTTGTATGCACTCTATATATCTCATCAATCCCACTTAGTATCTTTTCTTTGTCCTCTTCCA
Organism: Ptyas mucosa; assembly: GCA_012654045.1. Taxonomy (NCBI): domain Eukaryota; kingdom Metazoa; phylum Chordata; class Lepidosauria; order Squamata; family Colubridae; genus Ptyas; species Ptyas mucosa. The sequence continues at coordinate 35,135 of WNWU01013467.1, forward strand.
TTGCCTCTGCTAATATTTCTGCAATTTTTTCTGCTAGGTTCTCTCCTTTTTCTTCTTTGATATTTTGAAATCTTAGATAATAGTCAGCTTTATCCATTTTAATTGTCCTTTCCTGATACTTATCAGTGCTTGCAAATCTATAATTCATCCCCTCCACTTTTTTCTCTGTTGCTTCTGCTTTTTCTTCCACTATCTTCAGACATTGTTCATTTTTCCCTGTCATCTCTTTAACTTCCTTAAATTCTCCATCCATTTTTTTAAATTTTCTCATCTACTTTGTTTATTCTTTCCTTGAGGTCTTCATATATGGCCTGTAATATATTTTTTAATTCCGTATGGGCTTTCTGTTGCTGTGTTATAGTTTCAGATGTTTTTTGTCTCATGGAGCTAGCTGCTGTTGATATTGATGGTGAAGATAAATGTTGTGTTGTTTTCTTCATTTTGTTCTTTAAATTCAAATCACCCAATTTGTAATCCAAATGATTCAACTTTAAAATTCAAATTTGCCTCTTAATTACTTCCAGGTTTAAAATCAAAGTCAAATCCACAATCAAAATCCTCAGGCTCTTGTTACCCTAATCCACAAAGCAGAGAAAAAAAGGATATAACAAAAAGTTCAAAGTACAGATTTGAAAATCAAAAAGAGCTAAGAAAGTCAAAAGGACAAAAAGGACAAAAAATAAAAATAAAAATATATCTATCACCAAAAAAGTGTGCTAAAAGTAAAAAAGAAGAGAAAAGGAAAAAAAAGAGAGAAAGATATAAAATTTCCAAGGAGAGAGGAAAAAAGAAGCTAATCTCCAAAAATTTAATTACAAACAGAAGAAAAACAATCCAATTTTAAAAAAGGACCAAATACATTATTCCATGATTTATAAATCCGCAAAACAACAGGCAGGCAGTTCAGTTTTTAGCTGTATATTTTTTTCCCCTTTTTTCTTCTCTGCTACAAAATCACGAGACCATTTCTTATCAGAGTTCTCAAAACATTGTTCAAGGTTATTCCATTCTTATCTTCTTCTTTGTTCAATTTAATTGTTGAATTTTCTCTAGCACTACTAGATGGCACTACAATTTACTCCCAATTATTCCAATTATCTTGTTATATGCAGTCCAATTTTCTAGTTTTTCAGATACAAATCTCAGGATTTCAAAGTTCAGTCATACATCAAACTTGGCACAAAAAAAAGCCACTCTGCCCAATCTGCTTTCTATTAATTAAAAATCAGTTTTCAAACTTTGTCAAATACCGTCATTAATGGCTTCCACTTTTTTGCCGCTATTGCCAGAAGAGGGGATATAGCCTTGTATCCGCTCCCTCCCCTCTCCTCTTTTGCTGTCCTCTCTCAAGTAAAGTTTTTTAAAGTCAGGGAGTAAATTTTTTTACAAAAGGAATCTTATTTCCAAGACAGCAATTTGTTCTCACCCAGATGTTTCACCTTGCTTTCTTCTTTTCTGGCCACCTCAGCTTATGATAGCTTCCTAACTCTCTTCCCAGCTGCTGAGTCGGAGGCTATTTGCCAGTACTTCAGGGAATTTGTGATTTCATACCAGCCTGTGCCTCCATTCTTCACCATCCCTATGAGACAGCTATGACCCCGAAGGACCCCCAAATGGCTATGTTATCAGCGCTATCTTCAGAGCCCAAGGTTTCATGCTGTGTTGCTGCGATGCTGACCATGCTCCTTCCTTATTTTGTCATTTTGTCTGATATCTCTATTCAAGACTTCCAAAACCAAAATAAAAACAGAGGGGACAAGGCGCATCTTTGTCCTGTACCCTTTTGAATTTTACATGAATTAGTTAAATCACAATTTATGACAATTTTTGCATTTTGGACATGTAGATCATTTTAATTCCTTGAATAAAATTCACTCCAAAGTCTATTTCTTCCAGCACCTTAAACATAAAACCCCAATTCAGGTTGTCAAAGGCCTTTTCTGCATCCAAAAAAATTAAAGCAGACTGTTTTTCATTATGATATTGTAAATATTCAATAATATTTAAGACAGTTCTCACATTATCTCTTAGCTGTCTTTTCCGCAGAAAACCTGCTTGGTCTTCATGTATATATACCTGTAAAATCTTCTTTAGTCTTTCTGCCAGAATAGTGGCAAAGAGTTTATAGTCTTTATTTAATGATGAAATTGTTCTATAATTCTTTTGTCTTATCAATATTGGGAGCAACACAATATTGGCTTCTTTCCACATCTGGGGTATATTTCCTCCCCTGTAATATATCATTCATTATGTCTTTAGTGGTTGAAGAAGTTTATCTTCGAAACACTTATAGTATTGGCTTGTAAGACCATCTGGGCCTAGGGCTTTTCCTGGCCTCATTTTTTTAATAGCTTCTGGTATCTCAAAAACTGTTATCAGATCATATCACTAAATTTATTGTATTTTTTGGACTATAAGACATTCTGAAGTATAAGACACACTTAGCTTTTAGAGAGGAAAACAAGGGGGGGGAATCTGCCTCTGCTTCCCAGCAATTTACCTCCTTGCAGCAAACAGCCTGGTCAGCTTCAGCACAGCCTGATTTAGCACAAGCAGTTGATTGGCAGCTGTTCCAGGCTGTGGGGATCGCCACCACTCATTGCTGCTGTCGCCACCCATCACTGCTGCCACCTATCGCCACCTCTGCACACCCCATTTTTGGCCTCTGCATGTCCCATTTTTAGCCCATTCTAGGCAGCAGGTATCGCTGCTGCTACTGCCTGTCCTCACCAACTGGAATGGGCCAAGAACGGGATGCACGGAGGCCAAAAATGGATGCATGGAGGCCAAAAATGGGTCATGCAGAGGTAGCGATAGGCGGCAGCAGCAATGGGCAGCAATGAGTGGTGGCGATCCCTGCAGCCTGGAACAGCTGATAGGCAATATTCCGGGAAGCCAATCCAACTGCCAATCAGCTGCTTGTGCTAAATCAGGCTGTGCTGAAGCTGACCAGGTTGTTGGCTGTTTGCTGTTTGCTGTTTGCTGTTTGCAGCAAGGAGGTAAATTGCTGGGAGGCAGAGGCCAAAGAGTGGGGCTGGTGGGTGGGCAGGGTGAGGGGTGAAATCTATTTACCTTCCCTACCAGTTTGGAAGTGAGTGCTTCATGAGCACATTATGCATGATTTTGGACCCTCTGTGTATGCACAAAGCCTTCTGCTCATGTGCAGAGACTCAAAACAGATTACTTTCTGGTTAAAACCAGGAAGTAACCACGTCTGGGTGGGTGGGCGGAGCTTTGTGCTGCCACTGGTACCAGTTCACCGAACCATGTGCCACTGCCACTATCAATTCACCTGAACCGGTTCATACCAGTAGCATTTCACCCCTGGGCTGGGTTTCAGCAACATTCACTGGATAAGACTCACAGACATTTCAACCCACTTTTTTGGAGGGGGGAAGTGCGTCTTATACACCGAAAAATATGGTAATTTTAACAGAACTAGAACAAGAAGAGAGAACAAT
>WNWU01013467.1:38695-49224 GCA_012654045.1 Ptyas mucosa
TATATATATATATATATATATATATATATATATATATAATTTGAGCATTACACCTCTTATGCAGCAGCCAGTGCCTAATCTAGTTTAGACCTGATGGTGTTGGTTAATTGCATAAGACAAAATGCCAAGAATCCAGAATTCTGTGATGTTCTATGATAGTGCTTATCGATCTTGGCAACTTTAAGATATGTGGACTTCAACCACAGAATTCTCCAACCAACATGCTGACTGGGAATTACAGGAGTTAAAAATCTACAAATCTTAAAGTTGCCAAAGTTGAAAAATACTAATCTAGAGCAACCTCAAGATGTATCAGATCTGTTAATCTTTTTTTCATTTCTTATCTTGGAGAAAATAATCAATTGTAGGAGATTCTGGGAGTTGAAGACTGCACATCATAAAGTTGTGAAGGCTGAAAAACACCAACCTAAAGGCAAAAATAAAATAAAATTTAAATCAATTAACCTCAGCCAATTTTCTCTTATTAGAATTTTGTCTTTTGATCAGGACTTCTGGGGATATATTTTTTCTTTCTTTTTTCTTTTTAAATTTCCAGGTTCTGCAAACTAAAAATGTTTTAAAATCTGAGCTCTAGATATGTTGGATTATTTAGTCCAACAAATGCTGACATATCCACTTAAAAAAGAAGATATTCTGGACATAATAAAGCAGGAAAAGTTTTAATCTCCACTAAAATATGCATTACTTTATGTTAAGGAGGAAATGTGCAATAAACAATTGCATTCATTAGAAGATCATTATTAAGCCTAAAGCACTTGCTGATCCTTCGAATAGGCTTTAAAGAATTGCAAATGCATCCTTTCTGTCCATTATTGATGTATGATTTTTATTTTCTTGAAATCTTAATGTATTATTTTAATTTGAGATCATATCCACATTTTATGCATGGGTGAGAGTTCCAGCAAAGGAATTGTTAGTTTTTAAAAATAGGGATTTATGTTGTGTCTCTGTTTTATCAGTGGTAGATATTTATCAGGCATGGTGTGGACCTTGCAAAGCTGTAGTAAACTTGTTCAGGAGGCTAAAAAATGAATATGGTGAAGATAATCTTCTACATTTTGCTGTGGTAAGAATCTGAATAACCAACTAGCTTTTTCTAAACTAGCACCCTCCCTATAAATTGGATTTCATTTCCCATACCTCCAAGCAAGTCCATCCAAGAGCCAATATATCAAAGATGACTAGCTTATGGGAAACTGTTAAGTACTTTCTCATGCTAAATACTTTGGAGAAGCACAGGTTGTGATATTAATACTTCATTTTACCAAGTTAGTCTCATTTTGACAGGGAGATTATTGAAAATATTATCATTAAAAATTCCATAACAAGCTGAAATTAGGAAAAGGAATTTAGATATTGTTATACTGATTAAAGACACACAATAACTTTGTTATGCCCTGTAGAAATGAGGTGAGATGATCAAGTGACAAAGAACTTGGCTAAACTTCCTAATTTAATAAATTTAGTCCATCTAATGAATATCATTACACTCAAAGCTATTCTTTACAATTTAGACAAACAAGAAATGGGCTAAAATGGGCTAAAATATGGCTTCTTATTGATATATAGATTTTGAAACTTGAGAAAATTGAAAGAGGGGGAAGGAGTAGAGAGACAGGAAGGGAGAAGAGAGCAGAGGAGAGGAGAAAGAAGAAAGGGAAAAGGAGAGGAAGAAAAGGGAGGGGAAAGAGGAGTAGAAGAGAAGGCTAGAAGGGGGAAGAAGAGAGGAGTGGGAGAAGAGAAGGGGAAGTAGGAAAGAGAAGAGAGGAAGAAAGAAGAAAGTAGGAGGAAAAGAAGAAAGGTTGGAGTAAGGGTAAATGGTAAAAGAGCAGCCCCGAAAAAGTAAAAATGAAAAATGAAAGTTAAAAGATAAGGTGAATGAAAAATGATGGATAAATGACTGTACATGTAAATGTGTTTATGAGAAATAAAAATTTAAAAAAAAGTTGAAAGAGTAAGCTGTTGTAGAGAAGAAGGTGAATGGTTTTAAAGAAATAAATACTAGAGGTTAGCCTAAACTTACAAGGATTTCAATGGATATGTCACAATCATACATATATTATCCAATCTAAAGTGATTTAAAGCATTTAGAACTACCGTATATACTCGAGTATAAGCCGACCCGAATATAAGCCGACCCCCCCAATTTCACCCCCAAAACTGGGAAAACTCATTAACTCGAGTATAAGCCGGGGGTGGGAAATGCAGCGGCTACTGGTAAATTTCAAAATAAAAAAAGACTGGTCAAAAGTGCGAGGATCTGTCAGAAATCACTTTTTTCAGCCCTCTGGGTAGTCCTTTTGTGCATATGGACTACTCAGAGGGCTGAAAAAGTAATTTTTGACTGGTCCTCGCACTTGTGACCAGTCCTCGAACTTACAACTGTCCTCACATTTTACGTTTTTGCCCTATCTTGTCACCATGGTGAAGAGAAGCAGTTGTGAAATGAGTGACATGGTTTTAAGAATGCTGCATAAATGGGCATAAATGTGCATAAATGTGAGGATGCTCATAAGTGTGAGGACCAGTCAGAAGTGTGAGGACCTGTCAGAAATGACTTTTTTCAGCCCTCTGAGTAGTCCCTAGACACATATATCACATGACCAGCTAGCCATGCCCACCCAGTCACTGGCTTGATCTAATTTCAGGCAAGTTGAAGCCTCTGTTAAGAGATACCAGGGCTGGGCAAATGTGGCCCTTTTACAACCTGTGGACTTCAACTCCCAGAATTCCTGAGACAGCCAAGCTGGGAGAACCCACTAGCTAGCAGCCAATTACAAGAAGGCTAGCTAGCAGCCAATTACAATCAGCTCGCAACTCAAGCTCAGTGCACATAGAATCTCCGGTGAGGATTTCTTTATTTCTTTCTCCCTTTAAGCACCCCCCCCCACCAGCCCGTTTTTGCTTCCAGGGGGCTGCAGAGAGTCTTGCTAGGCACCCCTAGCAAGACCCCTTGCTAGGCATTTTTTTTGGTGACCCGAATATAAGCCGAGGGGGCATTTTTCAGCCTGAAAAACGGGCTGAAAACTCGGCTTATATTCGAGTATATACGATATATGGAATTCTGATGTAATTAAGTTGTTTTACTATGATTAGGATAGCAAAATTAAACAGCAGAACAGTAGCTTGCTTATCCTTGGGTAGATCAATCATACCCATTTCTTTAGCTTTGTATTTTTAGTGGCAATTACAATGGGATTAATTTTCATTGGGAACTGCAATAGAAACAAGAAAAAGAAGCAGCAGACTAAACCAAAACCCAATAAGTAGGACTAACAAATATTGACTGCAAAAAAAACAGGGCGATCAATAGATAGTTCAAAGAATGAGTTTATAGATCTTTGCTTCCATCTACTGGTCTAGATATTGCAGCCCAAGTTCTAGTAAAGCTATAATAAACCACAATTGTGAATCATATGATAATTGTTACTGTACAACATGATTTAGAAGAAAAAATATAGCAGATATATTTGTGTATTATTCATTTAAGGCAGAGGCTGATAGTGTGGTGACCCTGCTCCCATTTAAAGATAAATGTGAACCTGCTTTTGTCTTCTGTCTGGTAAGTGCATCATAATGGGGATTGGAAAAGACCTTTGCATAGAGTTAAATGTGTGTAATAACACATTTTCTTGAGTCCTGATGAAATATACAAAAGGAGGACAATCATTCAAAATGGCTGGAATCTTCTGTATCATGTATTTCTAAAACTGTATATGAGAATATTTGTGCATGCAAATCCCTTTCTATAGTTATACCGTGGTGTTTCATCCTAGCCCTTATTCCACTGCCTTTGGCACAATAATCCCAATAAGAAAAAGGTTTCAGAGAAAGAAGATCCTGTAATAATAAACAAAGAATGATTCCAGGTATAATTCAAGGTGCTAGACATCATTTTTAAAGCCCTTCACGGCTTGGGATGAGGTTATTTGAAGGACCGTCTCTTCTCAGTTACATGCAGTAATCCACCGAAGCAGGGAGTCAGAGAATGTGTGTGGGTCTCCTCTCCTAAGGAGGTATATCTAGCAGGACCCAAAAGAATAGCCTTCTCTGTGATGGTTCCCTCCCTTTGGAACATCAACACCACAGAGATCAGACTGCCACCCACTTTGATACTCTTTTGCAAGGCCTTGAAGACCTGGTTTTGCCAATGGGCCTGGGGATCAATGGGCCTGGGCCCATCAAGTGCTTGTTTGATTAATTGTTGCCACTGGGGAAGGGGGTGAAGGTTTATTGCTTTTACTGTTTATATACTGGGTTTTTATTTTTTTAAGCCACATCAAGTCACTGAGAATAAGTGGGCAACCATATAAATTTTCTAAATAAATAAGTAAACCTTATTTACTTAATCAAACAAACAGATAAGTTAACATTTATATGCATAGATCTAAAGTTGCACAATTTAAGTGATTTCTCCACTTTTACTACTTAACTGAAATAGTTTCCAAGCCAAAACTGAAATAGTAATCCAAGCCAAAACTTTCATGAAAACAAAACCATCAGCCTAGAGCTGCAGAAAATTCCACTGCAGAATAAGGTGGTAGTTGTTTTTATCTGAGAAGGCAGCACTGGGATAGAAATTTTGCCAAGTATTGGTGGTACATTGTTATGAATAATCTAGAAGTTTTCTATTGCATTTACACAGTCCCTTGCCATTGGCCATGCTGGGTTAAACTGCTGCAAAACCAGATTGATTACACCGTAGTGAAGATTATAGTAACAGTCTGCCAAACTTCCCCAATTGCTCACAATATCTCCTTTAGCTCCACTAACAAGTAATCAGCCTTGGAGAAAGAAAACCCCTCAAAGGAACACTTAACATTGGCTTCACAACTTAATTTAAAGTACAGCAAAAATGGGTAGGGGGGGAGTTAATTTTCCCTTCCCTGTGAATATGATTTCCTTCCCTCCATGTAGAATGCCCCACTTTTTCCTTTTCCAAAACTAATTGTAGGATAGGATACTTATTTGAAAGTGATATTTACAAGTAGGGAGGAACAAAAATTCCTCATGCAGCAGCTGGATCTCTCTCAAACTAATATCCATCCTCATATATACATGTCTCCTACAATTAGTTATTGAAGAAGCCTTGCATTGACTTTAATGGGTTTTTCTGAAGTTTAATTGTAGAATTAAGTTAACTGAGAGCTGAATTGACTATGTCTTATGTGCAAGAATATCATATCAAGTCTGCATAATTCTGGACAACTACTAGATAACTACAATGGATCAGAATTTCTATATCTCTTCAATGACATCCAATAGTTTTCCAGAGTATTACATCCTTGATATAATTATGTCAGCTATTTAGGTTAGATCAAGTCAGGAAACAGACTATTGGTAGTCCTTTTCTTACCACCATTTGTTTAACAACAAATTGGAAATTGAAGTTATATCAGCTTCGGGAAAATTGACTTATGAGATGTCCTTATGACCATCACAACACCCCCACATCCTAAGATTGCAATTTGGGCACTTAGCAACACATTTATGACTGTTACAAACTAGATTGGCTTAACAACCATGTGATTCATGAACAGCTCTGCAAAAATGGTCATAAAATTGGATCTGGTCAAAAGGCTTCTTGCTTAACAACTACATTTCTTAAGCAACAAAAATTCCACTTCTAATTGTGCCACTAAGTTGGACTATCTGTACACTGAAATAATTGAATTATACTTTATTGAGGCTATAGTAATAGAACCTTTCAAGCCTGTATTTACTTTCCATACCTGTTATATTCCAATGAATTAAGGAAGAGCTTTGAATCCCTACTACCTTTCTTTTTAGGATTTAAGGAATGTTTCAGTTGTCTTTGCTTATATAACAGTTCTTCTATGTTTCTCTCAAGGTTATCTCCCTGATTCTATAGAATTATGAATGAAAGAATATAAGTTATATGTGAGTAGCTGAATGCAAGATAGATAGTGATAGAAACAGACCAATAGACAGATAGACAGATATGAATACATACAGGCTTAAATTAATTAATTCAGCCTTAAATCTGAAACAGAATACATGATTTTTAAAATTTATTATTAATATTATTTGTTTTTCAGGATGGCAAGGTGATAGATATTGTAAGAGGAGCAAATGGACCTCTTCTAAATAGAAAAGTAATAGAACTAATTGAATTAGAAAGAAAAATTGTAGCTGGAGAAGTGCAAAGACCAGAGGTAATTCTTCTCTTCTTATTTGGCTTATGTGTGTGTGTGTGTGTGTGTTTGTGTGTGTGTGTGTGTTTGTGTGTGTCTACGTGTACACACACACACACACACACACACACACCTCATTTCTATGGGTGATATGTATCTTCCTCAAACTTGGGCCCTTAACCAGAAGCCTGCAAATTGAAAGGTTCTGTGCAGTATTTTAGCTGTTCCAAGCACTGCACTCTTCTGGACAGAGAGTTCTCATGTTGTTCCTGAGTTCCCAGTTTAGGAGTCACAGTCCCAAGTGCTCCTATCATAACTGGGACCATTTTTGTTAAATATTAACTAGGAGGGAGCATAGGCTTCACTCAGGTCTACCAATCCGGTGGGAAAAAAATAAAACCCCATTGGCTGACCCATCTGACAGCTCCCTATAAAAGGGAGAGCAGTCAGACGAGCCAGTTGCTGGGTTGTACTGATCTACTAATAAAAAGCTGTTGTTACTGTGAGACCTGTGTCCTATCTCTTCCATCACCCAATATAACACTGGCAACGAGGGTGGCATCGGAAGAGCAATCAGACAAAAAGAGCTTTAGTCATGATTGCAGTCCCAGCAGAGGACAGAACTACCAGGTGAAGCATCGTCAGGCCAACCCAATAGTGAACAAAACCTGCATTGGCCAACATGATGACCGCCCACCCCAGCCAACTCTGGTTCAACCCAGCCATGGAGAATTGGGACTTGTACATTATCAGATTCAAGTGTTTCATGGAGGCCAATGACCTCCTGGGACTATTGTATAATCAAAAACAAGTGCTGTTTCTCAGCCATTGTGGAATCGAAGTGCTTGAGACAGCCAGGGCACTCGTCATATCAGCAATGGTGCAAACAGTGCCATACTGTGAGTTTCGAGAACTAGGGGACATACTGCTAGAACAACTCATCAATGGAGTGAGGGACATTAGCTTACAAAGGCGGTTGTTAGTGAAGCCTAACCTCACTCTGCAGACCACACTAGAAGAGGCCAGAGCAACAGAGTCCTTGCAAAAATCAGCAGCAGCCCTACAAAAGGCAGGAAATGCACCATCTTCACGCCAACCTGCCACAGTCCACCAGGAGAGCACCAAGCTGATTGAGTCATCCGGAGATGAGAATGATATTTGACAGCTTCAATCTGAGAAAAAGAAAGTCTACCCCGATGAGGAAGGAAGGCAGCAATTGTGTGCAGGGTGTGGGGGCAAGCATCCCTGGGCAGCATGCAAATACACAGACTCTACCTGCCAGAGGTGTGACCGCAAGGGGCACCTAGCAAGAGTTTGCCATGCCAGCCAGCCTGCCATATTCTATGGACAAGAATCCCCACCATCACAACCACTGTAGCAAAGAGATGAAAACCGACATCCTGGAAGCCTCAGTGCAGAGAGGGCCTGCAAGCAGAGGGAAAGGACGCGTATCAGACCAACATCAGGTAAACAAGCTCCACTAAGGCGAAAAAGATACACATCGACATCCAGATAGAAGGATCTCATTGTGACATGGAAATAGACACCGGGTTGTCCCTGACTATTGTGTCTTGGGAGATGATCAGAAAGGCTATGCCTGGACTCAAGAAGAGAGACCTAAGCCCCCAAAGGGTGCAACTTAAAGACTACCAGGTAAACCGCATCCCTGTCATAGGAAGTGGAACATTCCATATCAAGTTTAGGAAGTTCTCTGGTCCCCTGAGTATCACCGTGGTTGGCGGTGCATTACCAAGCCTGCTAGGCTTGGATTGGTTCGAGGCCCTGGGAATGGGTGTGACCGGAATCAACACCATCCATGAGGACAATGCGAACGAGCTGATCCGGGAATTTGAGGACGTTTTCAGCGACAGCCTGGGCAAGTATAAAGGAGTACCTATTTCTTTCAGCCTAGACCTGTAATGGAGAATCTATGGCACGCATGTCAGAGGTGGCATACAGAGCCCTCTGCTCTTCTGGTTTCTGGCACATATGTGCTATTTTTGGGCCATTTTCAGGCTGTTTTTTGGGGCAAAAACACCCTGAAAGCACCTTGAAAATGCCTCCCAAAACACCCTGAAAAACATCTGAAAACAGCCAAAAAACAGGCCATTTCCCAGGCCGTTTTTTGGCCCATAAACAACCAGTTAAACACTCTGAAAACGGCCCCAAAAATGGCCTGAAAATGGCCCCAAAAATGGCCAAAAACAGGCATGCACACCCTGGTCAGGTGGTCTTTGAATTTCTGGTGCTCTGGCATGCACACATGCATGCACATGCACACGCATTCCAGTTTGGGCACTCGGTGCCGAAATGGTTCGCCATCACTGGCCTAAACCCAAATATTGCCCCAATTAGAATCAAACCACAAAGGGTCCCTCTTGCCCTCAAACTCAAAATTGACAAAGAATTGGATAAGTTAATTGGCCAGGGAATCCTTGAACCAGTCAATCACGTCCATTGGGAGACCCCTATAGTAACACCTGTTAAGGCTGATGGATCTGTCTGCATCTGCGCAGACTACAAATGCACAATCAATAAGGCATTGCAGCAGAGTGCCTATCTGGTTCCCATCATTCAGCAATTGCTCCATTCACTACGAAGGGGAAAAACATTTCCCAAGCTTGATCTGGCACAGGCTTATCAACAGTTGCCAATTGATGACAGTACAGCCGAGGCACAGACAATCATCACCCATAGAGGTGCCAGCAGAATTAAAGAACTTTCGTCCATTCTCCAACCTACCCTTTGTGAGAAAGGTTGTAGAGAAAGTGGTGGCACTTCAGCTCCTGCGGTCATTGGAGGAAACAGATTATCTAGACCCTTTTCAGTCTGGCTTCAGGCCTGGCTACAGCACAGAAACTGCTTTGGCCAAAGGCTGATGGATAATCTCTGGCAAGCCCAAGATGGGGGTCATTCCTCCATCTTGGTGCTACTTGACCTCTCAGCCGCTTTCGATACCATTGACCATGGTATCCTTCTGGGATGACTAAGGGAGCTGGGAGTGGGAGGTACCATGTTACGGTGGTTCTCCTCCTATCTCTCTGATCGGTCACAGTCAGTGTTGGTAGGAGGACAGAGGTCGACCCCTAGGCCCCTCATTTGTGGGGTGCCTCAGGGCTTGGTCCTCTCTCCCTTCCTATTTAACATCTACATGAAGCCGCTGGGTGAGATCATCCAATGACACAGGGTGAGATATCAGCAATACATTGATGATACCCAGCTATATATCTCTACCCTGCATCAATTCAGTGATGCGGTGGATGTGATGTGCCAGTGCCTGGAGGCTGTGAGGGTCTGAATGGGAGTCAACAGGCTCAGACGTAACCCAGACAAGATCGAGTGGCTGTGGGTATTGCCTCCTAAAGACTATGTAGGAGCAGACTAAAAGCATAGTGATCAACACCAGCTGTCTGCAATTACTGTAAGTTCGAATCTCACCAGGCTCAAGGTTGACTCAGCCTTCCATCTTTTCTAAGGTAGGTTAAATGAGGACCCAGTTTGTGGGGGCAATAAGCTGACTTTGTATAAATATACAAAAGTACGAAGGCTATTGCTTAACGCATTGTAAGCCACCCTGAGTCTCCGGAGAAGGGCAGCATATAAATCAAATTTTTTAAAAAATGTTGATTGTCCATCCTTGGTTCTGGGGGGAGAAATTGTCCCCCTCAGAATGGGCTCACAATTTGGGTGTCCTCCTAGACTCACAGCTAAGATTAGAGCAACATCTGACTGCTGTGGCTAGGGGGACCTTTGCACAGGTTTGCCTGGTGCACCAATTGCGACCCTACTTGGATCAGGAGGCTCTTCTCACAGTCACTCATACCCTTGTCACCTCATGGTTAGATTATTGCAACACACTCTACATGGAGCTACCCTTGAAAAGTGTTCAGAGACTACAGTTTGTCCAGAACGCAGCTGTGCGAGCTGTCGTGGGTGCACCTAGGTACACCCACATTACACCAATTCTCCATGAGCTGCACTGGCTCCCTATTGGTCTCCGGTCACAATTCAAGGTGTTGGTTATTACCTTTAAAGCCCTACATGGCTCAGGGCCAGGTTAACTTCAAGACCGCCTTCTGCCGCATAGCTCCCAGTGACCAGTAAGATTCCACAGAGTTGGTCTCCTCCGGGTCCCATCAGCTAAACAATGTCAGCTGGTGGGCCCTCAGGTGGGCCTTCTCTGTGGCTGCCCCAGCTCTCTGGAACCAGTTACCTCCTGAGGTCCGGACCATCCCCACCCTATTGGCCTTCCGAAAAGTGGTGAAGAACTGGCTTTTTCACCAGGCCTGGGGCCATTGATCTTGCACTTGTGATCTGGCGAGATCCGGCCATGAATGATGTGAATGAGTTTTT
>WNWU01013467.1:64224-89775 GCA_012654045.1 Ptyas mucosa
TAGTTGCCGTTTGGTCTGCTATAAGCATTTGAAATTGATCCTTCAAGAGTTTTATGGTCATTTGCAATTTTCCATCTGTCGGTTTTTGTATCAGTTGTTGTTCTTTCTTTTTTATCCCAGATTCCAATTGTAATCTCTTCTTCTGCTGATTCTGTCTATGTTTAGAGTTCATTTGAATTAGTACTCCCTGCATATATGCTTTACCTGCATCCCAAACTGTTTCCATAGGGGTACCTTTGTTCAAGTTCAGTTTAAAAAAACTCCTTTAGGTGCTTTTTAAGTTCAATTATATTTTTTTCATATTTAAATAAATTCTCATTTAATCTCCAGGATCTTCTTTCTCTTTTGCCCATCTCAATTTCCATCCAGACCGGACTATGGTCAGTCAAAGTCCTAGGAAATATCTTTATTTTCTTTACTTTAGAAAGTAAGTTAGTAGTTAAAAGAAAAAAGTCTATCCTGGAAAAGGATTTATGCCTGTCTGAGTAAAAAGTAAAGTCCAATTCATTTGGGTTTCGAACTCTCCAAATATCTTTCAATTCCAAGTCCTCTTTCAGTTCGAAAAAAGCTTGTGGTAATTTATTCCCTATTTTGGCCGTAGTTTTTTTATCAACTCTAGGTTGAATTACTCCATTCCAATCGCCCATTATTATAATAGTTGAATAGTCCCAATCCAAAATTTTTAGATGAAGCAACTTATAAAAATTTTCCTGCTGCTGATTTGGAGCATATATTCCAACCAACAAAATTGGTCCATTATCTGTAATAATTTCAATTGCAACATATCTTCCATCTTTATCTACTTCTATAGTTTTAGCTACAAGTCTTTTATTTATATATATCACCACTCCATTCTTCTTTTCCAAATTTGAAGCAGCAAATTGCGTTCCCAATTTTGAATTTATCAAGTATTTCTGATCTTGCAATTTTATATGAGTCTCCTGTAAGCAAATAACATCATTGTGAAATTGTTTCAAATAATGAAACATCTTCCTTCTTTTTTGTGGAGAGTTCAATCCATTAACATTCCAAGACAAAAATTTAAGTGCCATTTGACCCTGTCTGAAGTTTTGAGAGCAATTGTTGAAGATTCTTTTCTACAGTAGTAATCTTCGGTTTAGCTCCTCCCATGACTTCAGCTTGTTGCTTATCTTTGGTTCTTTTTTCACGCTGTGGCTTAGAATATTCTTGCTGCTGTTCCTTCATTTGTTTAGACATCGCTCTAGTTATGCGTTGCTCTTCCATTTTGGATGTTGTCAATTCAAGAGCCATCGCCTCCTCTGTGATGGTTTTAGACATTTCTTCCAAAGGAGAAGCTTCAAATGGTGCAAAAGGGTCAACCACAACACCACCTACTGCTCCCATTGTCTCTCTTGCCTCCTTTTGCGACTGCCTTATTTTTGCTTCTGTTTCTTGATCAAGCTCAGCTTGTAGTTGAGCTTCCTTATCTATTGGTGAAGATGTACGTGGAGGAGGAGAGCCCGCTTTCAAAACGTTATAATAAAATTCTTCTGCTTTTTCAATAGTATTAAGTCGGTATCTCACTCCTCGCAGCCTCAATATTACACCTATCGGAGCATCCCACCTGAATTGTATATTCTGTCTTTTCAATTCTGCCACCAAAAATCCAAAATCCTTTCTATCTCTTAACATTTTGGGTGGTAATTCTTTAAAAACTCCAATCTCACTTCCATCAACTTGAACAGTTGTAACAAAGGAATTTTGCAAAATTTCATTTCTCATTCTTCTGTCTGTAAAATATATCATCACATCTCTAGGCAGTTGCCTTTGTACCGCCACATGAGAGTTAACTCTGTACACCTTGTCAATCTTGCACCGGACCACATCTGGTTCTACTTTCAACATAACTGCCAAAGCCTCTGCACAAATTTTCCTAAGATCTTCCCTGGTGTTCTCTTTTACACCTCTCAGTCTAATAGCATATTCCATTGATCGAAATTGCATCATAGTAATCTCATTTTGCATTTTTTTGTGTAACTTCTTCAATTTCAATCATTCTTGAATCAGAGGCTCTAAATTTAGTCTCCATCTCTGAAGCAAGGTTATCCACTTTTTTGTCAATCTGCAACACTACCTCAGACAGGCCTTTAGCAATTTTTTGAATATCTTGTTTAACTGCTTCATATTTCTCTTGAACAATTCCTTTGACCTCCTGCTCTGATCTTTGAATTTCTTTAATGATGCAGTCATAATAGCTTTCTTCCTTTGTCTGAGTTTGCAGCTGCACTGTTTGAGGCTGCTTCTGCTTATGAGTGGGGGAATCCCCCCCTGCTTGCTTTGTTGCCATTTTGCCTCTTACAGATCTTCCTTTTCCACAAATTCTAACAACCTTTCCCAAAAGATTCTCCAGATTCAGTCAGGTCTAAAACAATCAATTAATACTTTTTTTTCTTATTTTCTTTTATTTTTTGCTATTTTTCTTTTCCTTCCAGCCAGATTTGTAACCAGATACACAGTTCAAATTACTTTCACTTTCAGCTGCTCTTCGCTAGAGGCAAGTGCCATTTTTTTTCTCCCACACTTTCCTTTTCTGTTTCAAGTTGCTTTAATCGTCCAAATATTTCAAAAAAAAAACTTTAAATGCTTGCAGTTTAATAGGAAGTCCAAAACTTTTTCTTTTATTGTTTGGTGATGAAAGAAGCTGCCGCGCTATCTTGCTCTGCAGTTTGCAGAGTTTCCCAGCTGTCCGGAGCTTCAGCGGCTTGAATAGGGAGTCCCACCCTGTTAACAGGAACGCCAAAAAAACGCTCTGGGGGTCTCACAGGGGACTCTACCTTATGCCACCGGCTCTCCTCGTGATGTCCTCTTGGGTCGGAGTTTTTTCGAGCCATTTCAAACCTCTGAAACAGCTCTTTACAGGCAGCTGGGCTGGCGGTCTTCAAAGGACCGTCAGCGATGGTCCGCGGCAACACCAGAAGTCCGATCTGCATATCTTTTTGAATTATTCTCATTAATACTTCCAAAGTCAACATAAACAACAATGGTGAGAGTGAGCACCCTTGTCTTGTGCCTTTCTGAATCCTAAAGTTTTGTGTCACCTCTCCATTCACTATTACTCTGGCCTCCTGTTTAGAATATATTGCCATAAACATGTTTATAAATTTATCACCAAAATCCATATGTCTTAGTTGTAACATAAAATTCCATTTAGCATTATCAAAGGCTTTTTGGGCATCTAGAAACATCATTTTGGGTATCTCACTATGACTTTCACCATATTCTAACATGTCTAATATTATTCTCATCTTGTTCCTTATTTGTCTTTTTGGCAGAAAACCATTTTGGTCCACGTATATAAACTCATTTAGAAACTATTTCAATCTTTCCACTATTATTGACATAAATATTTTATAATCTGTGTTCAACAGCGAGATAGGCCTATAGTTTTAATTTTTTTAAAAAAAATTATTTTTTTTTTCCTTTTTTTTTTTTATTAAACATTAAGACATACAAAACAAAACAAAAACAATAACATATAGACATAAACAACAAAAATACAACTATTCCCTCCACCTACACCACTCGTACTACATATACATATACATATTTGTTGTCAGTCATCTACAGATCATATCTTTTTTTTTTTTCAAATTACATGGTCGATTGTCATGTGTTTCACCTCAAAATTGTAAATATTGATATTATGATACTCTTTTTGTTCTATATCTCTCTACTTTATGTAACCCTATTTGTCGTGTTTTAGTTTATTGTTATTTTGCTTTCCAGCCATTGGTACCATTTGTGCCATACTTGGTAGAATTCGCTTTCTTCTTTGTCCTGGAGTTCTAAGGTTAGCTTGTCCATTTCGGCACATTCATTTATTTTGGAAATGATTTTTTCTCTGCTCGGGATCAGGTCCGTCTTCCAATTTTGGGCATATATGATTCGCGCTGCTGTGAGAATATGGGTACTGAGGTATTTTATTTCTTTATTATATTGTGTTGTCATCATTCCGAATAAGAAGAACTCTGGTTTATTTGGTATTTGCAAGTTTGTTATTTCTTCTATTATGGTTTTGATTTCTTGCCAATAAAGTTGTGCTTTGCTACATTTCCACCACATATGAAAATACGATCCTTTTTGTTTTTTGCATTTCCAGCACAATGCAGATGTGTTTGGGTAAATTTTGGCTAGTCGGGCCGGTGGTAAGTGCCATCTGTAGAACATTTTTATTAGATTTTCTTTATAGGACGTGGCTTTCGTCATTCTAATGTTTTGTTTCCATAGTTTCTCCCAATCTGTAAGTTGAATATTGTGTCCTATATCTCTGGCCCATATTATCATATTGTGTTTAACTGTTTCTTCTAGGAGCACGTCTCTCAGTAGAAAATTATATAGTTTAGTTATTAATTTTTGGTCCGTCCCTAAAAGAATTTTGTCCAAATCGTTTGAGTCAATGGCTATTCCATATTGTAGTTTGTCTTTGTTATATCTTGATTGGATTTGAGTATAGTGCCACCAATCCATATTTTTGTTAGTCTCCTGGAGTTGTTGTCTTGGAAGAAGTTCACCCTCATCGTTTAACAAATCTTGATATTTCATCATTTTGTCTATTTCTAAAGTATTCGGGAATATTAATGCTTCCATCGGGGACCACCATCTCGGTATTGATGTATAGTATCTCTTTCTTATTCCCAGCCAGATTTTATACAGTGAAGCCCTGATAATATGTCTTTGAAAATACATGTGTTTTTTGTCGGGTCCGTCCCAAAGAAAAGCATGCCATCCTCTTATAAGGTCAAATCCTTCTAGGTATAATGTTCTCTTATTTTCCAATTTTATCCAATCTTTAATCCAAATTATACCGGACGCTTTGTAATATAACTCCCAGTTTGGTACTGCTAGGCCTCCCTTGTCTCTTGTATCCTGTAGTGCTTTAATTTTGATTCTGGGTCTTTTCCCTTGCCATATATATGTTGCTACTATTTTGTTAAGTTTTTTTAAAAAATCCTTCCCTGGATATACTGGTATGACCTGATATAGAAATAATATTCTCGGTAAAATGTTCATCTTTATTGTGTTAATTCTACCTATCAGTGAAAGTTGAATTTTGTTCCATATTTCCAGATCTCTTTTAATTTGTTTTAATAATTTTGTGTAATTATCTTCTTTAATTGTTGTGGATTTCGCTGTCAGCCAGATACCTAAATATTTTATCTTCTTTACTATTTGAAGTCCAATTTTTTCCTCTAATTCTGCCTTCTGCATCTGGTTCATATTTTTGGTCAATACTTTGGTCTTTTGTTTATTTATTTTGAGGCCCGCGACTTCCCCGTATTCTTCTATCTTTAATATTAGCTTTGGTCCTGATTGTCTCGGATTTTCCAGATTAAATATCACATCGTCTGCGAAGGCCAACAATTTGTATTCTTCTCCTTTAATTTTTAATCCTTTAATATTCTCATCTTTCCTTATCTCATTTAAAAGGGTCTCCAGGACTATTATAAATAATAATGGTGACATAGGACATCCTTGTCTTACCCCTTTCTGTATGTCGAAAATTTGTGTCAGGTCGCCATTTATCGCTATTTTTGCTGTCTGATGAGTATAGATTTTTTGTATTAATCTGTTGAATTTCTGTCCACAGTTCATTTTCTCCAATTGTTTTATCAAAAAGTTCCAGTTTACGTTATCAAACGCTTTCTGTGCATCGAGCGAAATTATTGCTGTTTCGGTTTCTATCCTTTGGTCATAGTATTCCAGTATACTGATAATTGATCTAAGATTATTTCTAATTTGTCTGGTGGGTATAAAGCCGTTCTGATCGGGGTGTATATATTTATGTATTATTGTTTTCATTCTCTGCGCCAGTATTGCCATTAATAATTTATAGTCAGCGTTGAGTAGTGATATCGGTCTATAATTACTAATTTGTGTCGGATCTGTATCTTCTTTGTGTATTAATGTTATGATCGATTCAGTCCAGGATTTTGGGATTTCTGCTTCAGATAGTGCTTCATTAAAAACTTGTAAAAGTATTGGATCGATAATTTGCTGGCAGTACTTATAGAATTCGGCTGGGATTCCATCCGGACCTGGCGTTTTGTTATTTTTTTGTTTTTTGCGGGCTTCCACTAATTCAAACATCGTTATGGGTCGATTCAATCTTTCTCTGTGCTCTTCTTCAATTGGAATAATTTTGGATTTCTGCAAATAGGCTTCGATTTGTACCTCCGAGACATTCTCCTTTCGGTAAAGTTTTTTATAAAATTCTATCACTATATTTTTCTTCTCTAGATGTGTGTAATGGGGAATTCCAGAATCATCTTGAAGTTGATGAATAATCCTTTTTTCTGTCTGTTTTTTTAATTTATACGCTAGCCAGCGTCCCGTCTTATTTGCGTGTTCAAAGTTGATCTGTTTCGCCATTCTTATTTTGTGGGCTATTTCCGTTTTTGTAGTTAAATTTAATTTATGTTTGGCCAGATTGAGTTTTTGTTGTACTGTCTTGTTATTGGGTTGCTTCTGCAATTTGGTTTCTTCTACTTTTATCTCATCCAGGAGCTCATTTCTAATTTGTTGTTTCTGTTTTTTCCTTTTGGCTATGTATGCAATTGTTAGACCCCTAATATATGCTTTCGTTGTGTCCCATAAATTTTGTGTCGTTGTTTGATCGTTGGTATTGATACGCAAAAATGATTTCATTTCTTTTTCTATCATCTGTTGGTAGTCTTTTTCCTTTATTGTAGTTGTATCCATCTTCCATCTTTTCTGTTTCCGCAGTCCTTTCCATACTAGTTCGATAGGATTATGGTCGGCCCATATGCTGGGAGTGATTTCTATCTCTTTTGTGTCTGTACTAAGTTGTGGTGTCATCCAGGCCATGTCTAGCCTGGACCACGACTGGTGTGGGCCTGAGAAGTATGTGTATTGTTCCGTGTTAGTATGTGTATCTCTCCATGTATCGTGTAGGCTCAATTCTTCTACCAGGTCTTTGAATGTTTGTGGTAGGGTTCTTCTCTTGGGCTTATTCTGCCTAGTAGTATTAATTTCCACTATTATTGACATAAATATTTTATAATCTGTGTTCAACAGCGAGATAGGCCTATAGTTTTAATTTTTTTAAAAAAAATTATTTATATGCCACCCTTCTCCGGAGACTCAGGGCAGCTTACAATGCGTTAAGCAATAGCCTTCATACTTTTGTATATTTTATACAAAGTCAGTTTATTGCCCCCATAATCTGGGTCCTCATTTAACCCACCTTAGAAAGGATGGAAGGCTGAGTCAACCTTGAGCCTGGTGAGAATTGAACTCGCAGTAATTGCAGGCAGTTGGATGTTAAATGCTGCCTTAGTAGGAGGCAGCATAAATTAAGGTTAAATCAGCATTCGGGATCAATGTAATTTTTTATTATTATTATTATTATTATTATTATTATTATTATTATTATTATTATTTATATGCCGCCCTTCTCCGGAGACTCAGGGTGGCTTACAATGCGTTTCACATTTAATATTCACTTCTATCCATAATGGAGGTATCTTCGCTTAATTTAGAACTGCATTATATATCTCCAGTAATATTTGCCCCAATTGATCTTGTAGTTCTTTATACATTTCTGTTGGCAATACATCCAGGCTTGGTGTTTTGTTGTTCTTTTGGTTTTTTTTTAATTGCCTCTAATAATTCTGGCATCCTTGTTTCTTCATGTAACATGTTTCTTGTTTCCTCTGGAACTTTAGGAAGCAAGGCTTTCTTTAGACATTGTATTGCTTTGTCTCAGTGGTGGGATTCAATTTTTTTAACAACCGGTTCTGTGGGCGTGGCTTAATTGGGGGTGTGGCTTGGTGGTCATGTGACTGGGTGGGCATAGCTATGTGCATAGGGACTACTCAGAGGGCTGAAAAAAGTCATTTCTGACTGGTCCTAGCACTTTTGACCGGTTCTCGCACTTATTACCATCCTCACATTTATGCCCGTTGCGGTATTCTTATCAACCATGTCAGTCATTTCACCACTACTTCTCTTCACCACAGTGACAAGATAGGGCACAAAACGTAAAATGTGAGGACAGTCGTAAGTTCGAGGACTGGTCAAAAGTGCGAGGACCAGGTCAAAAATAACTTTTTCAGCACTCTGAGTAGTCCATGCATAAAAGGACACAGCAATAGAGAGGAATGAAGGAAGGGAAGAGAAATTAGAGTAGGAGTGAGGGTAAGAGAGGGAGGAAGAGAGGAGGAGAAAAAGAAAGGAAGAGGAAGTAGGGAGAAGAAGAGGGGGGAAGAGAAAGTAAGAAGGAAAGAAAAGAGAGAGGTGGTAGGTTTGAGGAGAAAGATTGCTGTACAATAAAAAAGATGAAAGGGAAGAAAACCAACCCCAAACAAATATAAAGCTATTAAGATAAAGAATGAATTGTTAAACTTTAAAGAATAAAAGAGAACAAATATGAATAAATAGCAATAATTAGATTGCTATAATTATATTATACCCCTTCCCGTTGTCATCTATTTTTATATCCATCCTCACATTGGTTAATTATGTAATATTGCAGTTGTTTAATACAAATTCAACATTTTAATATAAATCAATTAGTTATATAACTATCTTTTTTGTATATTAATCAATATGAACATGAATATTTCAATTATTTCCATGCAATCCAATTTCTTACAAATCCATTAATTATATTTACCAATAATAATAAACCAAATAGTTTCCTCCATATATTCCTCCAAACCACAACTTAACCATTTCTGCTTTCAATACAATATACAATTAATAGTATCTCAATTATTACAATTCCCTAGTTAAATAGAGCTTTTTTTCTTTTGTGTTTTAAAATCTTGAACTCTCCTCTTTTGAACTAAATTTCCCATTGTTTGCACCTACCTTTTTTGGTGAGCAAAGAGAAAAAGAAATCTCTCTCCCTGCCTCATTTTGTCACATTGCAGCAGAGCCTGTTTTACTTTCAGTTTCCTTTTAGCTAGGGAAAAAAATCACTCTTTGCAGCTAGCAAAGAGCTTGCAAAACAAGAGCTTGCAAAAGAACCTGTGCAAAACAGCTGAGAGCGAATCAGTTGAGAGTCAGGAGGCAGATCTAATCAAGCCTAAGCTAAAGCTGAAAGGAGTTTTTTCCTGCTGTTTGCTTACAAGGAGGTAACTGCTGCAAGGCACAGACCAAAGAGTGGGGGCCATCCTCCTTGCCACTTAGCCCCCCCTGTCACCCCCTTTTGCCTCTAGCGCCCCCCTGCTGCCCCGCCCCCCTAAGAAATATTGAAGCCCCGCAGCAGCTGCAAGGCCAATAAAATTACAAAAAAACACAGAACCGTTTGTTAAATTGCTGGCTCGCCGACCCCTCGCCCAGTGGTGCGGAGGGGTGGGGCAAGGGGCGGGGCAAGCCAGCAATTTAACAAATGGTTTGGCTGAACTGCCTAGAACCGGCAGAATCCCACCACTGCTTTGTCTTCTGAGTAGCTTTCTTTATCATACAGTTTCTTATAGAACTCCTGAACTATATTCTTTTCTCCCTCATTCTGATAACATATATCTCCTTCATTTTGCAATATACTAGTCCCATGATGGCGAACCTATGGCACGGGTGCCACAGGTGGCATGCGGAGCCATATCGGTGGGCACGCGAGCTCAGCTCTGGCACGTATGCGTGCGCCAGCCAGCTGATTTTCAAGCCTTCCGGGCCCACCAGAAGTCAGGAAACACACTGTTTCCGGCCTCCAGAGGGCCTCTGGGAGGGGGGGGAAAGTCGGTTTTGCCCTCCCCAGGCTCCTAGAAAGGCTCTGGAGCCTGGGGAGAGCAAAAAACAGGCCTACCGGCCCGCCATGCCATCATGTGCCAAAAACAGGGGAGCATGGAAGGGGAGGGGCGCATAGAATTATGGTTGTGGGCACGTATGCATGTGACCCCACTGCGCTCCCCCCGCTTTTGGCACGCGATGGCAAAAAGGTTAGCCATCACTGTATTAGTCCATTTTTTCTCCTTCTGCTTCTTCAATTTATAAGGTAACCACCTCTCTGGTTTATTTGCATTCTCAAAGAAATTTTAATTGGTTTTCTTTATATGTCACGCCAACTTCTCCTTCTCAAGAATATTCAGTTTATGTTTAATTAAGTCCATTTGTTGTTTTAGCTCTCTTTTTTGAGGTTCCTTTTGCAACTCTGCTTCAACTCTTCTATGTTCTTCTTCTAGGTGTTTCTGTTGCTGATTCTTCTCTTTGTTTTTGTTTGCCATGTATGACATAGCAACTCCCCTCACATATGCCTTCACCATGTCCCATAGGTTTTGTAAGGATGTATCTTCTTTCTAGTTTTCTTTAAAGAAAAGGCCCATTTGCTTTTCCATTGTTAATCTAAATTTTTTCTCCTTTAGAATTGACCTATTTAAGATCCATCTTACAGGGTTTTTTTGCACTTTCCAACTAACCCTCATTGGGTTGTGATCTACCCAAATGTTTGTATCTATTTCTATTTCATTCACTTCTGCATTTAATTCTATCAACATCCATACCATGTCGAGTCTAGACCAGGATTGGTGCCTATTGGAATAATATGTACATTGGCTCTTGCCCTGGTTTCTCTCTCTCCAAATATTCTGAATGTTTAGTTCATCTACCATTTTAAAGAAAGTTCTAGGTAATGTTCTTCTAATTCCTTTTTTAAGTTTATTACTTTTGTAATCTGATTTTTGTCTATTATAGCATTGAAGTCTCCTAATATACAAAGATTATCACACTCTATGCCTCAAATAATATTGTGTAATTTATTGTAAAATTGTTCCTGTCCCCCATTTGGAGCATAGATTGCTACTAATAAAACCCATTTCTGATTTAATATTACTTCCACAATCAAAATCCTTCCCCCTTCATCTTTATAAATTTGTTTAACTGAAATTGTCTCCTTATTATATAATACTACCCTTCTCTTCTTTTGTTGTAACAGTGATACGTATATTTTTCCCAATTTGAAGCATTCCAGTAACTGTTTGTGTTGTTCTTTTATGTGGACTTCTTGTAGTACTGTTATATCCAAATCATATCTTTGTAATTTGTTGAAAGTCTTTTTACTTTTTGTGGAAGTATTTAGTCCATTAATATTCAATGATAAGATCTTAAATCCTTCTTGCATCCCTTATATCTAGGTCTTATAGTTCTTGTTGTTCTGCTTTCTCTTAGTTCCTTAGGTCTTTCCCCATTACTTTCCGGTCTTTCTCCTTTTTCTTTCTTCCTCTTTTTCAGTTGTACTTCCCTTTCTTCCATTGCTGGTCTTTTTTGGTCTTTTTCTACTATTACTTCCCTCTCTTCTGTATCTTTCTCATTACCAAAATACTGGTTATAGAATTCCTCCACTTAATCCACTTTATCCACTCTGTATCTCTTTTCTTCTTTCTTTCTTTTTTTATTGAAAAGTTTTACAAAACAAAAATCCCCCCCCCACTCCTCCCCCTTCCTCCAACCCCACCATCACTCCCTCCCACCCTCCTCCCCAGACTTCCCAGAGCAAAATACAGGGTATTCCAATTAACAATCATAAACTAACTTAAACTAACTTTCCTTAAACTAACAAATCTCCCCCATAAGTAACATACTACATCTAAAATTAACATTCATTCATAAGCTATCTGATATTTACTTGTCTGATACTTGTTCTGAATATAGTCAATCCATCTTCTCCATTCCGATATATATCTCTCTTGCGTACAGTCCTTCAGGTATGCTGAAATTTTGGCCATTTCCGCCAAGTTTGTTACTTTCAGTGTCCAATCTTCAATAGTAGGCAAAGAGTCCTTCTTCCAATGTTGCACAACCAACAGCCTGGCTGCTGATATTAGATTTAAAATCAATTTAGTCTCTGATGATGTACAATCCATTACTATACCCAGTAAAAACAATTGTGGAGTAAATTTCAACCTTTTTTTCAATATATTCTACATCACCCACCAAATTTTTATCCAAAATGCTTTGATTTTCTTACAAGTTCATCATATATGATAATAAGTTGCATCATCACAATCACATCTCCAACATTTGGCTTGCAGATTTGGATACATACATGATAACTTCTTAGGGTCTAAATGCCATCTATAAAACATTTTATAAAAAATTTCTCTTAAGTTCTGTGCTTGCGTAAATTTAACATTTCTAACCCAAATCTTTTCCCAAGTTTCTATCATCATTGGTTCCTGAAAGTTTTGTGCCCATTTTATCATACAATCCTTAACCAATTCTGTTTCCGAATCTATTTCCAATAATGCATTATACAACCTTTTAATGTGCAGTTGACCTTGATCTCTAATCTGTTTTACCAAATTTTCCTCATTTTGCATAACACCAATTTTTTGGTCTTCTCTCCATCTGGCTTGAAGCTGACCATACTGAAACCAAGTATAAATTATCCCTTCTTCCTTCAATACATTTAAAGATTTCAATTGCAATTTGCCCCTTTCCATAAAGAGGAGCTCTTTGTAAGTAATCACCTCCTGCTTTTGATCTATACTTATATTTTTTATTGCATGTCTAGGATTTGCCCATATAGGTATTTTATAATTTAACTTATATTGGTACTTTTTCCACACCCTCAACAAAGCATTTCTAAGTATGTGACCTTTAAACACCTTGTCCACTTTTTTTTCATATAACAAATAAGCATGCCATCCATATAACAAATCATAACCTTCTATATTTAAAATTCTCTCTTCAGTTAAATTAAACCAATCACTAATTTGTGATAAAACAACTGCTTCATAATACAATTTTAAATTAGGCATTTTAAGACCTCCTCTCTCAGCTACATCCTGTATAATTTTCAGTTTTATTCTTGGTTTTTTACCATTCCAGATAAAGGTATTAATCCCTTTTTTCCACTCCATCAAATTTCCATCTTTCTTGAGCACTGGTATCATTTGAAACAAAAATAATGTACATATATTCTTTACATATATAACTACACCATTCTTCTTTTCTGATGTTGATGCCACAAAATGTGTACCTAATCTTGAATTTATCAAATATTTTTGATCTGATAATCTAATATGTGTTTCTTGCAGACAAATAACATCATTCTTAAATTGTTTCAAGTAATGAAATATTTTCTTTCTTTTTTGTGGTGAATTTAAACCATTAACATTCCAGGATAGGAATGTAGTTGCCATTTTTGGCCCCTCGAAGCTTCATGAGCATACGCTGAACATCCTCCTAAATCTTGTTCTTCAGCCTAGCTCCTCCCACTGCTTCTGTTTTTTGGACTTCTAGAGATAAGACTTGAGATTGCTGCTCCTTTAATTGTTGTTCTTGAAGTTTATAAGTTGCTTGTGTCAATCGTTGTTCTCTAGGTTCCTCTATCTTCTTGGGTAGTTCAGGGGTTGGTGGTGGACCCCCAAATTGCACCAAATCTTCCTCCCTAGCAGCTCCTCCAGCTGTGGCTTCAGCATAGGTTTGAATCTGCTTTCCATCTTTCTCCTGTTGTAACATCTCCTTTTTCTTTCTAACCCCCCCACCCCGGTGAGGGTGTGTATTAGGCCTTTAAAACGTTAACATAGAAATCTTTTGCCTTCCAAGGTGTGTTTAAATGATATCTTTCTCCACCATAATTCACTAGTTGGGACACCAGTTGGGACATCCCATCTGTACTGAACTTGTCGATTTCTCAATTCATTTATCAAAAATCCAAAGTCCTTTCTATCTCTTAACATCTAGGGAGGGATCTCTTTCAAGACCACCAATTCTTGTCCATCCACCTGAACCTTGTTCCTGTAGGAAGCTTGTAAAATATCATTTCTAATCCTTCTGGTTGTAAAGTAAATCACCACATCTCTTGGCAGCTGCCTTTGTCTTGCCACCCAGGAATTGACCCTGTAAATTTTGTCAATTTGAATTGCTACATCTTCTGGTCTTTCTTTAATTATCGCTGCCAAGGCTTTGGCACAGATATCCCTTAAATTTTCACAAGTATTTTCTTTTAATCCTCTCAATCTCAGAGCAAATTCCATGGATCTGTATTGTAACATAACCATGTCATCATCCACTTTCTCTGTTTTGGTCACAATTTCTCCTAATTTATTTTCCAGGTTCAAATTAGCCTCATTGATTTCTACTCTCTCCTCCAGCTGAACAAGGTGTTTTGCCAATCCTGAAACTGCTAGAATAATATCTTCTCTTATTTCATTACGCTTCTCCTCCACAACATCTTTAACTGCTTTTATATCTGCTGCAAATTCTTTGAGTTTCCCATCTATAATTACTGTTTGATCATTCATAGCTGCAGTTTGATTATTCATGGCTTCTTTTATAAATTCTTTAAGGTCTTTTAGAGAAGCATCCTGGCTCTGTGGTTCCACCGGAAGTTGTACTTTCTGTGTCACTACTGACATTATTGGAGAGCCACCTCCACTCTTAGAAGCTACTGACTTAACTTGTTTAGAAGCCGTCTTATATTAGAAAAGTCTTTTCCCCTTTAGCAACCACAAAGTCTCTTAAACAGTTTTCAGGCAGTTTTCAGTAGTAAGAATAGCTTATGATTTATCAGGCAAAATAGTCCTTCTCCCACCTCTTCCAAACTCTCAGTCCAGCAGCTTAATCACACTCAGAGCATAAGCTCAAAAAACACTTTTGTTTCTGACTTTCACTTTCACGCCCACAACAAAAGCGCCATCTTCCAGCCTCCAACTCAAAGAGATACAGTTTGAAACATTGTAAACTCGGAGTTAAGCATTGATACTTGCAAGTTGCTTGTTCTCCTGCTTCCGCTCTGTCTGCTCTTGGGATCAGTCAGTCACTCACTTTAACAGCAGAGTTTGTCGCAACGTCTGGCTCTGTTTAAACAGAGTCGTCCCGGATCCGGAGCTTCAGTGGACTAAGCAGGGAGCTCTCACCCTCCAAGCCCCTGGAATTAATCCAGGGACTTTCGGGGAGCTCTACCCACACCCACTGGCTCACCTCTCCTTCTTCTCCTGAAGGAAAGATTTCCAAGCTGCCAAACAGCCGATTAGCGCTGTTTGAGCAGCTTTAATGCCATTGCGGGGCTGGCAGTCTGCTAAGACTGTCCACAACGCCTGCGGTGCCAACTGGAAGTCTCTGTATCTCTTTTCTTCTTTTTTTTATTGAAAAAGTTTTTCAAATACAAATTTTTCCCCTTTTCCCCTCCCCATCCCCCAACATTACATTATATTACATTAATCAAGTAAACTTAGAAAATAAAATTCCCTCCCTTTCCCACCCTAACCCTCCCCAACCACCCTTCCCCCCCTCCCCCGGACTTCCACTATTTAAAACTCTAGTAATTCCAAACACAATATGTATTATTCATCCCCTTCATATTCTATACCCTGCTTGCTATTCTGTATTATCAAATTAATCTAGTCTTCCTCAGCTAAAAGCTATATAATATTTTCTAGTTTGATATTTATTTTGTATACATAATCAATCCACTTTTTCCATTCCTGTATGTAACTCTCTTGCGAATGATCTTTTAAAAAAGCTGAAATCTTCGCCATTTCTGCAAATCCAGCCATCTTCTGAGTCCATTGTTCAATGGTAGGCAAAACATCTTTCTTCCAATATTGGGCAAACAAGCACCGGTATCATTTGAAACAAAAAGATGAATCTAGGTACAATGTTCATTTTAACTGCTGATATTCTCCCAAGCAAAGATAGCTGCAGTTTTTTCCAAGTTTGCATATCTTTTTGTATCTTTTCCACAAAACCTCGTAGTTATTTTGAAACAATTTTATATTTGAATCTGCAACTTATATCCCTAGATATTTAACCTTTGACACTATTTCAAAACCTGCCATTTTTTGAAGTTTGATTTTTTGTTTTTCTGTCAAATTTTTAACAATCATTTTAGTTTTCCTCTGATTCAACCTAAATCCTGATACCATACCATATTCTTCTATAATGTCTTTCATCTGGATTATTGATTTCATCAGACGTGTTAGGTAACTACCAGATCATCTGCAAATGCCCTAGTTTTGTATTCTTCTTGCCTTATAACTATTCCATTCACAGAGTTCGAGTCCCGTATTGCGTTCAACAAGACTTCTAAAGTTAGAATGAATAACAATGGGGACAACGGACAACCTTGTCTAGTACCTTTTTGTATATTAAAATTCGTCGTTAAACTTCCATTAATAATGAGTTGTGCAAATTGCTCTTGATAAATTGCTGCAATCATCTGTATAAACCGATTCCCCAAACCCATTTTTCCAAAGTCTTAATTATAAAGTTCCAATTCACTCGATCAAAGGCCTTCTCCGCATCCAAAAAAACCAGCACTGCAGGGATCTGTTTATTCTTTTCTAAATAGTCCAATAAATCTATAATTTGCCTAACATTCTCCTTCATGTATCTGCCTTCGATAAATCCTGCTTGGTCATGATGAATCACCTCTTGGATAACTGGCATCAATCTGTTGGCTAATACTTTTGCAAAAATTTTATAATCTGTATTTAAAAGAGATATTGGCCTAAAGTTTTCTGGTTTTTTAGGGCCTGATTCTTCTTTCGGTATTAACGATACAAAAGCTGCTTTCCACGAGGAAGGTATTTTGCCACCTTGTTGTATATTACAAAATAAATATTTAAAATGCTCAATCATTTCTACTTGTAAAGTTTTGTAGTAAATTGCAGTTAGACCATCCATTCCCGGGGCTTTGGCTGTTTTCAATTGTTTTATAGCATAGCTAATCTCATCAACTGTTATTAATCGATCCAACTTTTCCTTTTGTACAAGTGAGATTTTTGTAATCCTTTTCTCTTCTAGATATTTATTTATAAGATTATCGTGTATATTGTCTTTAGAATATAACTTGACATAATAATCCAGAAAAGCCTTTTTAATTGATTCTTGCTGGAAAACTTCCTTCTCACCATACTCAATACTATCAATAGTTCGTGAAGTTAATTGCTTCCTCAATGTGTAAGCCAACCATCTGCCCGGTTTATTAGCATTAGCAAAAGTATTATGTTTTGCAAATTGTAAATTAGTTGCTGTTTGTTCTGCTATGAGCATTTGAAATTGGTCTTTCAAAAGTTTTATAGTTGTTTGTAATTTTCCATCTGTTGGGTTTTTTATCAATAGCTGCTCCTTTTTCTTTATCTCGTTTTCCAACTCTATTCTTTTTTTCTGTCTATTTTGTTTATGTTTAAAATTCATTTGTATCAGTACTCCTCTCATGTATGCTTTAGCTGAATCCCAAACAATTTCAATAGGAGTGCCTTTGTTTAAATTCATTTTAAAAAATTCCTTTATGTTTCTTAAGTTCATCTACATTTTTTTCATATCTAAATAAGTTTTCATTTAGTCTCCAAGATCTTCTTTCCTTCTTTCTCATCTCAATTTCTATCCATACCGGACTATGATCAGTTAAAGTCCTAGGAAATATCTTCGTTTTCTTTACTTTACGAAGTAAATCAACCTTTAGCAAAATAAAATCTATCCTGGAAAAGGATTTATGTCTATCTGAGTAAAAAGTAAAATCCATTTTGTTTGGATTGTGCAGTCTCCATATGTCTTTCAATTCCAGATCCTCTTTCATTTCAAAAAAAAAAAAAATCTGTGGTAGTTTAACACCTAATTTAGCCACACTTTTAAAATCCATTTTAGGTTGTATTACTCCATTCCAGTCACCCATAATCAAAATAGATGTGAAGTCCCAACCTAGAATTTTAGAATAAAGCATTTTATAAAAAATTTCTTGTTGCTGGTTAGGAACATAGACTCCAACCACCAGGGTTGGACCATTGTCTGTATTCGATTCAATTGCTATATATCTCCCACAATCATCTGCTTCTATTAGTTTAGCTGAAAATCTTTTATCTATATATATCACCAGTCCATTCTTTTTTTCCAAATTTGAAGCAATAAAGTGCATTCCCAATCTTGAATTCATCAAATATTTCTGATCTTGCAACTTGATATGAGTTTCTTGCAAACAAATAACATCATTATTAAATTGTCTCAAGTAATGAAATCCTTTTTTTCTTTTGGATGGAGAATTCAATCCATTCACATTTCAAGACAAAAATTTAGTCATTTGGGCTACTGTGAAGTTTTGAGAACAGTTGCTGAAGATCCTTTTGCACACAGGTAGTCTTCGGCTTTGTTCCTCCCACAACTTCAACTTGTGCCTTTTCCTTAACCTTCTTGTTTCTTTGTGACTTGGGTTTCTCCTGTTGCTGTGCTTCTAGAATTTGCCTAGAGACTGCTCTAGTTATACGTTGCTCATCAAATTTACTTGACCCCATATCAAGATCCAGCACCTCCTCTTTCATAGATTTCGATGTGTCTTCCAAAGGGGAGATTGAAAGTGGTGCAAAGGGATCAACCAACAAACCACCTACTGCCCCCTGTATCTCTTTTCTTGTCAGGAGACCATTATACCTTCTGGTGTCAGCCATCTAAAATTGATGTTGTATTTGGTCAAAAATGATGTTAGGAATTGGTATGGTCTTCGCAATTCTCTAACTCTTCTTGGGACCTGCTTAAGGACTGTCAATTGTTTTCCTCTGTATTCTATTGGTTTATCTCTTGTCCTGTGAAGCACTTCGTCCCAGATTGATTTCTTCACAAATCTGACATGTACTTCCTTTGGAAGAATGTGTCTCCTCGCATAATTCATATGGATTCTATAAGTCTCATCTATTTCCGTCATCATCTCTTTTTCAGTTCCTAATGCTTTCGCCATAATATCTGGTGGGTCTTCTCCTTTCTCCTCTCTTATATTCTGAAAACGTATGTAGTGCGCTGCTTTTTCTGATTCCAGAAAAACAACTGTATTTTCTAATTCTTTATTTGCCTGGAATAATTTCTCACTCATTTCGTCCACTCTTTTTTCTTCTCTCTCCATCCTCTCTTCCATCTCCTGCAGTTTCTGTTCATTTTTAGTAATCTGTTGCTGAAAAAAATTCAAATTTATCATCCTTCTTTTGCATTTTTTCTTTAAGTTCTCCTATATAATTTCTTACCTCTCCTATCTCTTTTTTCATTTCATCGTGGTTCTTTGTAATCGCTTCCTGCATTGATTGCAGCATAGCCTGCAGATCTTTAAAAGAGTTGGATCTCTTCCATTGAACCATTTCTTCTATTGATCTCTGTGTTGATAGACTCGATGTAGCCAATGCTGTCTGGGCAGCTGGTCTCCTCCCCATCCCTACCTTAGTTAAGGTTGTAGTGCTTGTCATCTTTAAGAATTTTTCCACAAAATTAGACCTTATCCAACACTCCTATCTCCTTTTCATACCAGTATAACCTTCCACTGCTTCGAGAATGGTTTAGGGCATCGATGTTAACCACTAAGTATTAAAATATAAAACTTATTCTAATTCTATTAGCCTACCTATAATTAACTAGTTACGCTAGCAGTGAGGCTAATGATATTAATACAGGTGAGAATAGTAGCATTAATATTAATAAATACAATAAATATAAATGATAATAATACTTATAATAGTTACAATAATCACAATAATATAGTAATAGTAATAATAATAATAGTGATGGTAGTACTTCTGGTGATCACAGTAATATTGATAGTAACACCCAAGTTTTCAGTGATTTCCAGCAGCAATCTATTATAGTTCAGTTCAGTTCAGCTACTTTTCAACGTTGCCCTTCTGTTGGATTTAAGTATTCACCAAAGATCTTTTTTTTTTAATTTCATCATATATCTTTATGCACTAGAACCTCAAATATATCTCTTGCTGTTGTAAATAACCCCTATTTGCTACCACTACAGGATTATAAGATGTCACTTCGCTAGGCTCCCCGATATCCACAATACAGCAAACCTAAATTAGTGTCACTCAAAGGAACTTTCTCTCTTCAGTCTTCCCAACTTACAGGTATATTTCTTCTTTTGCTCAGTAGATGTCTCCCTTGAGCCTTGTTTCAGTTCCAAAACAAAAAGTGCCTTGTCAGAACCCAGGGGAGAGTAGCACAGTCATTTTATCTCCCACATTTGTCAAATTTTCTCCAACTTTCAGATTGTCCAACTTTTCCTATGCAGTCCCACGAAAATCTCTCAATCTAGATCCACTCTGTCTAATTAGCAGCCACTATCCCTCTCCTTCTATCTTCTATTCTTGTGGGTCTTAGAAAAAAGCTCCATGATCTCCTTCATCTCTGCTATCATGGGGTGTGTGGGCGAACATCCCCCCTCCTTCTAATAAGAGCCCCTTCTTTTCCTCAATCAGCTAGGGGTTTTGTTCAACTTCTTCTCCCTGCCGTTCCACTCACTCTTTGGAAGTCGGAACTGATTTCTGCCAGTTCCGGTCCACCGACATTCCACTTCACCACTGCTTTCCTCATCTAGCTGTCAGCTCTATGATTCGGCCATTACGGGCTGTCTTCTTCCCCGTCTGCTCTCATCGAAGCAGACCGCCTTCTGACACAGACCGCCACCCGAACTTGATTGATTGATTATCTTCCTCCCAAGTCACCCCTCCAGAGCAATCCTGGCTTCAAGAAGCCTGCGGGATGACTGGAAATCAATTGGGCTTCACAGAGCGTCCATTTGCACAACCCTTTGGGCTGGCAGCTAGCCCTGCCCCTCTCATTTTAGCCTTTACTTTCAATATCCTCTTCAAATCCTCCTTCATTGCCTCATACCTTTTCAGTTTCATATGCTCCTTCTTCCTGATGCAGCTGCCCCTTGGCTCTGCTACATATATCACCATGACTGTCTTCTGGTCCTTATGTACTATTACAATGTTTGATTGACTGACCAGTATCTGCCTATCCATCTGTATCTGGAAGCCCTAGAGGATCTTACCCCTGATATTCTCCATGACCATCTAACACCAGCTACTTGGTTGTAGTGCTTAATATATGCTACTTCTTCCTGCATCTTACACCCTGCTACTATGTGTTGTGCTGGCTTTGAGGCCTCTTTGCATAATTTGTACCTCAGGTCTTTCTAGTATGGTAGACCCCAGCTTCTATGGATCTGATGCTTAGTGCCCATTCTTGTGCTACTACAGTGTTTCCCCGAAAATAAGACCCGGCCTTGTTTTCTTTTTTGCTTGAAAATAAGCACAAATACCATTAATTCTGAAAGTGGAGGCAGAGGTGGGGGAAGAAGACATGTGATCCAGATGTGCTGCATGGCTGCCTGACTCACAGGAGGCTCACAGGAGGCTTGGCAGTGGCAGGCAGGGGCAGAAGCATGGGGGATGGAGTAGGCAGGTGATCCCGATGCCCTGTGTGGGTGTTTGTTTGGCATGGCCACAGGGAAGCCAAGAGATGGTAGGACAGAGTGGGCAGAATGTTGGGATTGGTTCTGCCTCCACCTGGCTCTGCTGCACACTTTTCATCCAGGGGGATATGAAGCTTTGTCTGCTTGCAAAGGGGATGCACTTGCTCTTTTTTCAGCAGCCACAGATTCCAAGAAAGAATTCCGATACAGTTCCTGACAGGATTCAGAAGTTCAGACTATCAGTGGCTGATGACAGGGAGAGAAATAGCTTTCTGCCACACCTATTTGTCTCTGTCACCTATCTTTTATCCCCAGAGTTAGGGTGGGGCTTAGCTAGCAGCGGTGGGTCTTCCTTCTCAAAGACTGGCCCAAAGCTTCCTGCTGCTCTCCTCTCCTTTGTCTTCTGCCCATCTGCACATCAGGCACAGGACTCTCTTCCTCATCAGCCACCTCTGAACTTGAGGGCTGTTGATTCTCCATCTGGGGGCTGATGGACAGCCTAGGCTCTGCCTCTGTTTCTATCTCTGACAGCTCCATTCCCTCTTTCCTCTCAGAGCTCTCAGATTGCCTTGATGCTGGCCCTGACTTCCACTCCACCTCCTCATCTGATTCATCTGCCAGAGGGGCCAGTGGCCAACAGGCCACAATACGTCCCCTTTGCAAGCACACAAAGCTTTGAGTCTCCGTCATTTCTCTGTCTGGATGAAAAATGTTTGGTCACCTATCAGGTGCTTGGGAACAGAACAAATTGCTCCGAAAACATCAAGTGAAGGAAATGGAAGTAATCTGGGGAAAGTGGCCAGATGACTCTGAAGTAACCAAGGAGTGGGTGGGTCATGGGAGAAATCTTTTCTAAAAATCCTAAGTGTGTGAGAGTGAAAGAGGAACAAAAGAGCAAGTGAAGGAGGAGGGTGCCTTCACCTTCTGCACCCCTCTTCTCCATTTGGGCTCTGCTTTTCCCATCCTGAATTCTTGATGGGCATATTGAGCAGAAGGGGGCAGGAAGGAGACCAAAGTGGCCAGGAAATAAGGAGGGCAATCCACAGTCACCCGAAGGTTGATAAGCTGGGGTGGGGATGTGCAATTTGTGGTGTCCTGCCCCACTGCTGGTAAGCTGGTGCCAGGAAATTCTTGACACTTCCCCAGGAATGCCGGGGAGGGGAGTAAAAGGGTGCCACAACAAAGATTTGAGGTGTCAGGTGAGAGGGGCAGATGGGGAAAAATCCATCCCAGCCCTCATTCTTTTTGTTTATGAGGATTCTTCGGGAGAGAGAATAATGACTTGGGAAGGAAGCACACAGTTTTGGCTACAGCGTGATAGACTGGTTGAATATGTAGCATGTGTTGTGTCTCCTTTGCAGAAATAGGGGGAGGGGGATATTCCAATCAGCATGTAGCAGTGTAGCCTGGGGGATAGGAGAAGAGAGAGAGAAAGCCTCTTGATTCCTGTGCATGTCTTTTCACTTCCCTCCCTCCCTCCCTCCCCCCCCTCTCTCTGTGTGTGTGTGTGTGTGGTCGGGAGTGGGTGGAGCAGAGCTCTTCCCGAGTCTTCTTGCTGCCCTGAAAATACATAGCGATTGCTGTGTGGCTAGGATGGGCATGGCCAGCTGATGTCACTCATGTCAGGGCCACCTCTAGTGGCCCAGGCATGGCTGGGGGATCCATTGTCTTCAGTGAAGGAAGAAGAGATCAGAGAGAGCATCAATTCCTTGTCCTCCAGAGGAGCCTTGCCATCCTTCTCAGGCCATGCAGAGGACCCCTGCATGATGGCACAGGCTATCCAGAGCCCTAGGCAGTGGAGGGCAAGTGCCCAGTCTGGTCGTCAAGCTCCCAGGACACTGGGACCCTACAGACCAGACCAGAACTGCTTTCCTGAAAAGGTGCCTAACTGTGCTTACCTCCTCCATGAGGCTGCTGCTGCTGTTCTTGCTCTTCTTGGCCAGATTGCTCATGGTGTGTGTGGAAGGGCAAAGTGTGTGGGTCAGAGGGAGGCCCACTACCTCTCCATGCAAGGAAACCTGGCATTGTAACCAAAGCATGCTCAGTGATAGGATGGGAGATCACCTGGAGAGGTCAGGAGCAGGAGACAAGGGGCTGGCAAAAGGGCAGCAGGACTGCTGGTGGCCAAGTGCTAAAGTAAGAGTTTCCTTCCTTCCTTCCTTCCTTCCTTCCTTCCTTCCTTCCTTCCTTCCTTCCTTTTCTTCTTTTTCCTTCCCTCTTCATTCTCCTTTCTTCTTCCTCCCCCTCTTTCCTTCTTTTTCCTTCCTTGCACTCTTCCCATCTTCCCTTCTTTTTCTTTGTCATTTCTCTTTCCATTTCTCCTTTTCTGTCCCTTCTTGGATAATCAAATGCCAAAGGGGAAACATTTCTTGATGCCTCCTTGCCTTGTGATCAAATGCCACTTTGGTAGTAGCTTGTTTTGCTAGAACTCTGTCAGAAAAAAATGGAGTCTGGGAGGTCCATGTGTGGCCCTCCCGGGTTCCGTATTCAGCCGTGATGGTCTCC
Source organism: Ptyas mucosa (assembly GCA_012654045.1). NCBI lineage: Eukaryota > Metazoa > Chordata > Lepidosauria > Squamata > Colubridae > Ptyas > Ptyas mucosa. The sequence continues at coordinate 87,893 of WNWU01013467.1, forward strand.
TGCAGCTTCTGCCAGCAAAAATGGAGCTCGGGTGGGCTGCACGTGGCCCTCCTGAGCTCCATTTTTGCTGGCAGAAGCACCATGGGCCAGTCCTTCGCTGTTTCCAAGGTGGCCCCATGGACCAGATCTAAGGACCCTGCAGGCCCCTGGACTAAAGGTCCTCCAGGGTCCCTTACAACTCTATTATTCTGTTCTATTATTCTCTTATTCTTTCTATGATTGTGTATCCATTCCATGAAGACCAATGTCCAAAATGATACAGGATCACCTTCCACTAACAGGGATTGGACTAAAGGATCTCCAAGGTCATTTCCAATCCTTTTATTGTATTTTCTATGTCCAGGCTAGGTGCTATCCAGGTCTTCATGTTCATCACCCACCCATGCTTGGCGTTTGCTACTCTGATGGTGACTGGGAGATTGTAGAGGTTTGTTCTCAGGTCTTACACTTTGCCACTTTACCTGGTTTTATGTGTTTTCTCTTTTTCCCATGTGCTCTTCTAATACTATTCAGGTTTTTTGTGTTGGTGGCTCTGCTGTTACTGTATTGTTGCACTGCAAATGGGAGTAAATCTAGAATAGTTTTTGGAGAACGAGGCATTTATCTTCTTGACCTCTGCTTATCTAGTGTATCTCCTTAACCTGGTAGCCATTTCTGTGAGTCTTTGTTTAATAGTTTATGGAACTTCAGATGGAGTCAGGCTCTTATATTTCCTCAGTAGCTGGGTCTTAATCCCTTAATCTACATACCCTTCTATAGTTTCCCCCAGTTGAGTAATTTCTCTCTGAGCTGCCTTGATTTTAGCATTTAATTTCATTTTCAGGTGGCAATGGTAGTGGTTCTGGTATGTATAGTTGTTCTTCTAAATTTTGTAACCAAGCATCTCCAGGATTACATATGTTACAATGTAAAGCAGTTTATCCTTTGAGTTATGGTGGCAATAGTGATATTTATAATGGCTCTACTGCAGTGGTGAAATCTGAACTGGTTTATTACCAGTTAGCTGGCCACACATGCGCATCATGCGCCAAACATGAGCTCTGAGCACACATGTGCAATGCACACCAATCACAGCTGTGTGCACACATGTGCAGAGCTTGCCAAAAGGAGCTTTGAGAAGGTAAGTAGAACAGTGTTTGGGGGGGGGTGATCAGCTGTGGCACATGTTGGAACCTTTAAAAAACTTTTTAAAAGCATTTTTTTACTACTGGCTCGGGCGAATAGGTAGTAAAAAAATGCTTCAAAAAAGTAAAAAAAAAGACTGGTGATCACACGGCACAGCTGTGATCATCGGAGCCTTTTTTAAACTTTTTAAAGCATTTTTTACTACCTATTCACCTGAACCGGTAGTAAAAAAAATGCTTAAAAAGTAAAAAAAAAAGTTCTGACGATCCGCTGAGTGAAACACGATTGTCGGAATTTTTTTTTTTTACTTTTTAAAATATTTTTAACTACCAGTTCCGGAGAAGTGATAGTAAAAAAATGCTTTAAAAGTTTTTTAAAAAGTTCCGACGATCGCACGTCGCTCAGTTGATCAGTGGAACTTTTTTTTTTTTACATTTTTTAGTACTGGTTTAGCAAACCAGTAGCATTTTTTACTACTGGTTCAGGTGAACTGGCCCGAACTGTAAGCATTTAACCCCTGCTCTACTGGCATATTCTAGCATCCTATCTGATGGTACTTCTCCACTGAACCTTGGTAACCAGTCTTGAGGATTGACTGTAGATGTTGTAGCCTGTCGGTTGCCAGGAGAGCTAGCTGCAGAGTCAGATGAGGAGGAGGTGGAGGGAGAGCCTGGGCCAGCTTTGGAAGGCTCTGATAAGAAAACAGCATCAGAGCCTGAGCCTGAGCCTGAGCCTGAGCCTGAGCCTGAGCCTGAGCC
>WNWU01013467.1:89785-146692 GCA_012654045.1 Ptyas mucosa
AGCCTGAGCCTGAGCCTGAGCCTGAGCCTGAGCCTGAGCCTGAGCCTTCCATCCTCCCACAGGTGGAGAGGCAGCTGTCTTCAGAGCCTGAGCTGAGTGAAGGGGAGGAACAGATGGGGTCCATCCCAGATGTGCATATGTGCAGAGAGGAAAGGAGAGGAGAGCAAAGGAAAATAATAAGCCAGCTCTCAAGGAAAAGCAGACATGGACGCTAGCAAGCCTATTCCTGGCTGGGAAATAAATAGTAGGAGTTTGGGAGTGGCCATTTGCTTTTAGGATATGACAAGCAATTCGGATTTCTTGGCCAGGTCTGTTATCCATGTGAATAAAAGACCATTCCTATCCTATTTGATCAAATCCCTAGTGCCGCATAATGGGATGAGCTCCCGTTACTTGTCCCAGCTTCTGCCAATCTAGAAGTTCGAAAGTATGTAAAAAATGCAAGTAGAAAAATAGAGTCCACTTTGATGGGAAGGTAACAGCATTCAATGAACATTTGGCATTTAGTCATGCTGGCCACACGACCACGGAGACGTCTTCAGACAGTACTGGCTCTTCAGCTTTGAAACAGAGATGAGCACTGTCCCCTAGAGTCAGGAACGACTAGCACATATGTGTGAGGGAAGCCTTTATCTTTACCTTACCCTGTTAGAAAAGGGGTTTGTTTTTACTTGAGAGTAAGTGGCTTATCGTTTCTTGCTAAGGCTGAGTCAGAACAGTAGTTAGTTTATCCATGATTTTATGCGTCATATCAGTTGACATGCTCCAAGAGTGGCAGTGATGCTTCAACTGTTGCTTTACTTCTGGAACTTTGTAAATCTGGGATGTAATAAGTTTCTTTTCTGGGTCTTCTTGAGTCTGGGATGTAATGAGAAATTGGTCTGTCTCAAGTTGTGGGAGCAGATGCTTGCTCAATATGTTGAAGTGTTGAGTAATAGCTGTTTCTCAGTTTGTATGAATGCAGGTCTTCTATTAATCCATAGTGTTACTGTTATAGCAGCATTCCATCAATTCCTGGTTCTTACTTGTCCATATTTTGGTTTGTTTGTTTGTTTGTTCCAGTAGCCTACTTATTGTAAGACAGTCCTGGTTCCCCAACATTTGGCACAGACCTTATTAATCCAGGCAATGTCCAAGCCAGCATGATTCTTTTAGTTTGTGGCACTATTATATAAAATAAGCAGATGAAGTATTAGGGGTCTTTGCCCAAGGACACCTACTGGTAAAGTAGGTACTAATCAGGTTTCAACCCCTGGTCTCCAGTCAAAGGAAGCACTCCATCCATTATGCTTATTTTATGCTTATATCCATTTACTATATGCTTATATTTTTATTACTTTCCTATTAGCATATTTCTCTGTCACAAATCACTTTGGAAATGAACTTTCATGAGCAATAATCCCTCCCTTCTGATCTATTCTGTACCAATATTATACAATTAATACAGACTTTTTAAATTGAATAAAGCATATTGGCAATAAAGGTAATTTACAGATTGTTTGAGAATAGTAGGTAAACTAATGCATAGTACTAGGGGTAGTTCAAGGGTGGGTTCTAAATTTTTTTACTACCAGTTCTGTGGCCATGGCTTATTTTGTGGGTGTGGCTTGATGGTCATGTGACAATTATTTAGGATTTAACAGAGGTACTGGTCAACCAGGCTTTTAACTGCTTGCAGAGCTGTACCAATCTACCCATTTTTTTTTAATTTGATTTATATGCCGCCCTTCTCCGGAGACTCAGGGCGGCTTACAATGCATTAAGCAATAGCCTTCATACTTTTGTATATTAATACAAAGTCAGCTTATTGCCCCCACAATCTGGGTCCTCATTTTACCTACCTTAGAAACGATGGAAGGCTGAGTCAACCTTGAGCCTGGTGAGATTAGAACTTGCAGTAATTGCAGGCAGCTGAATGTTAATCAGTGCCTTAGTCTACTGCGCCACTCAGGCCATAAGATGCCCATCTCACTCTAAAAAGAGACTCTTTGGAGTTTGGAGTGCGATTGAAGAAAGTAAGGCTTGTATTGGGGTGGGGCCAAATAAAAGGTAAGAATAACATGGGGGGTGGAGGGCGTGAGAGGGTGGAGGGGCAGGGTGGCAAAACTGGTTCAGTGACATCATATTGTCACAGCTACCGGCTCAGGAGAACCGGGCCGAACTGGGAGGAACCCACCACTGGGGTAGTTCCATTTAGGTAGATGATACTATTTGTGCTACTTAAAAAAGAACATTCCAATGTATTATGATCTAGGCTATTAGTTTGTATCAGTGGTGAAATCTAAAATTTGTTACTACTGGTTCTATGGGTGTGGCTTGGTGGTGGGGGTAATGTGACTGGGTGGGTGTGGCCAATTTTTTTTTAACTTTTAAAACCATTTTTTCTACAAGCTCTTCAGCGAAGAAGTTGTAAAAAAATGCTTTCAAAAGGCTCTGACGATCCCAGCTGACTTTCCTGATCAGCAGAGGCTTTTTTTCTTTTAAAAGCCTTTGCCGATCAGGCAACTCAGCTTGGATCGTCAGAGGCTTTTAAAAGCATTTTTTCTACAACCTCTGAAGAGGTTGTACAAAAAATGTTTTAAAAAGCCTTTGATGATCCCAGCTGAGCTGCGCAATCATCAGAGATTTTTTTTTTTACTTTTAAAAGCATTTTTTCGGCCGAAGAGGTTATAGAAAAAATGCTTTTAAAAATAAAAAAAAGCCTCTGATGATTGCACGGCTCAGCTGGGCATGGGGGGGGGGGCAGGGATTTTTGCTACCAGTTCTCCAAACCACCCACCTCCATCGCTACCGGATTGGGCAATCTGGTCTGAACTGGCAGCATTTCACCCCTGGTTTGTATGTATGGCCATATAGTAGAAGAGAATATATGTAGTACAGGGTTGAAATGTGAAGTCCTTGATGCTCTCTGAGCTTGTTTGTTACTTTGCAGACATTTCTAATCAAGACATGAAGCAATTGCAAACAAACAACCAAGCTTAAAGAGCATCAAGAACTTCACAGCTCCATACAAATTAACAACAACAGGATAAGCTTACAATTAAAGATAGTGTCTCTCTGAATAATGATATGTAAACCACCATAGAAAGTTATTTGCCATTGACTTCTTCCAGGATGTTTGCTAGTTTCATTTTACTTCCCAATTTAGTCTATGGGACTATCTGAAATTCCTGCTGATTCCTCACCAATTACTAACCAAGTTTTAGCTTTTTCAAGATGAGCAGAAGTTCAGACAAATTCATAATTAACACAATTCTAATAACATTAAACACATTCTGATTCTTTGGGAGGTGTAATACTCAGTTAGGCATACTTTGCATGGAGTTGCTCTGATGACAATGAATATTTATTATGGTCAAAAACCAGCATAATGAGGATGGCATACAAGGAACTTCCAAGCATAAAAATACAAAATACAAAAATAAAATTACATAAAAATCTAAAAATACTTTTTTTAAATCTAAAAAGAATCTAAAAGAAGTGCAAGAACAATAAATGAGCATAAAAAAGCATGACAAATCAAATCTATCATAATACAACAACACTCCATAATGATAATCTAGGTGTCCATTAAAACTATTGTTTTTTTTTAATTTCATGTTTTATTTATTATATTTAAATAACATAAACATTAAATTTCCATCAAATTGTGTGTGATCTGGGTATAGTTGTTTTAAGCAATCATAATCCACATATTTATTATAGCATTCTTCACAACAATATTGATCATATAATAGTATAGTATAATAGCAGTAATACTTAACATTATCTTCTTTAACTCTCAACTTTAACATTTCCTTTTTTCATGTGTCCCCTTTTCTAACTTCTGTTTCTATTGTCTAGCCATTGATAAAATACGTTCCATATGGAAAAATGTTCAGTTTCTTCTTTATTTTTAATAGTAAGCCTTAATCTATCCATTTCTGCACATTCTAGTATTTTCTTACTTACATTCTCATCTGACAAAATTTCATCTTTTTTCCATTGCTGTGCAAATACAATTCTGGCTGTGGTTAGTATATGTAAAATCAGATATATAATCTTTTTATCATATTTTTCCGGTAGGATACCCAACAAAAATGTGTCTGGTTTCAAGTCTATATGCTGCTTTATTATTTTTTCCAACCAAATATGTATTTTTGTCCAATATTTTTTAGCTTTTGGGGATGTCCACCACATGTGGTAATATGAACCAGATGATTGATTACACTTCTAACATTTAGCAGATCTATCTTTATACATTTTTGCCAGTCTTGCCGGTACGAAATGCCACCTATAAAACATTTTATACAAATTTTCTTTATATGCAGTTGACATAGTCAATTTAATATTTCTATTCCATAGTTTCTGCCATTTATCTAATTCTATTGCATGTCTAAAGTTTTTAGCCCAAGCAATCTTCATCTCCTTTACAACAGACTTTCAAGTTTAATACTTAATAAATACCAGTATAATTTCTTTATTAGTTTTTCATCTGTTCCAGTTAATATCTGGTCTAGTTCTATTAATTCTTTGTTAAAACCATACACTTTAGCATCTTTCTCCTAGCGAGATTGTATCTGCATGTGTGACCACCATGCAATGTGGTCTTGACTACTAAGTTCCTGCTTGGTTTTTAATTCCTTTTTTCATTGAAAATACCTTTGTATCTTACAATTTTTTCCATGTTAATAACATTAGGATGTACCAATGCTTCCATAGTGGAAAGCCAGACTGGTATTTTCAAATAGTGGTGTTCTTTTATTTGAAACCAAACTAATAACAATGCATTCCTAACATAGTGTCTTTGAAAATAACTATGTATCTTATTCTTCCCATACCATAAGAAAGTGTGCCAACCTAGTTGGAGGCCATGGCTTTCTAGGGTTAATAATCTTGTATTATATCAGGCTGATCCATTCTTTCACCCATGTGAGTACCAAGGCCTGATAGTACAATTCTTAGTCTGGTAGCCCAAAGCCCCCTCTTTTTTTGTCTTCCTGCAACATTTTGAAGCCTATTCTTGCTTTTTTCCCTAACCAAATGTATCTTGATATCATTTTATTTCATTCTTCAAAATATTTTTTCTCCAGTTTTATTGGTATTGTTTGGAATAGATATAATAGTATTGGCAAGATATTCATTTTTATAATAGCTATTCTTCCTGTTAATGACAGTTGCAGATCTTTCCATTTCTCCAGGTCTAGTTTAATTTGCCATCAGTTCCATATAATTATCCCCTTTAATTGTTGCACATTTTGCTGTTAGTTGTTTTCCTAAATACTTCAATTTTTTAACTATCTGTATATTAATTCTTTCCATTAACACTTTTTTGTGTATATCTGTAAGATTCTTAACTAAAATCTTTGTCTTATCCTTGTTTATTTTCAGTCCTGCTACTTCCCCATATTCTTCTATTTTTCTAATTAGCTTCGATCGAGTTTCTAAGGGGTCTTCTAGTATAAAAACCAAGTCATCTGCAAATGCCTGGAGCTTGTATTTCTCTCTTTTTATTTCCACTCCTTTTATTTCTTCATCTTGCTGAATGTTCTTGCTAACACTTCCAAGGTCAATATAAATACCAGCGGGGACAGTGGACATCCCTGTCTAGTGCCTTTCTTGATATCAAAGTTCTGTCATGTCTCCATTTACTATCACCTTGGCTGATTGTTTACAGTATATTGTTTTGATCATATTAATAAATCTCTCCCCAAAGTCCATATATTTTAGTTATAATAACATAAATTGCCAATTAACATTATCAAATGCTTTCCATGCATCTAAAAACATCAGTGCCATCTATTTTCCAGGGTGCATTTCATAATACTCCAATGTATTTAGAATCATTCTCATATTGTTTTTAATCTGTCTCTTTGGCAGAAATCTGTTCTCATCTGGATGTATAAATTCGTTAAGTACTTTTTTAATCTCTCTGCTATTATCAAAGCATATATTTTATAGTTCGCATTCATGTAGTTCTTTATCTGTGTTAAATCTGAATTGTCTTTCGGTATAAGAGTAATATTTGCTTCCATCCATGAATTTGGTATTTTTGCTTCTAGGAGTACTTCATTATAAACTTCCAACATCACTGGGCTTAATATCTCTTCTAGTTGTTTGTAAAATTCTGCCGGTAGTGCATCGGGCCTGGGTGTTTTATTACTTTTTTGTCTCTTAATCACTTCTGTCAATTCCATCATGGTTATCCATTCATTCAGCATATCGTTAACTGAATCAGGTACCTTAGGGAGTTCAGATTGTTCCAGATATTGTTGCATTTTATTTTCCAATATTTCCTCCTTGGCATACAATTTCTCACAGTACTCTTTTATAATAGTTTTTTTTCTCATTCTGGTAGTGAAAAGTCCCTTTCTCATCTATTAGCCGATGTATCAATTTTCTCTCTTTTTTCAATTTATATGCCAATAATATTCCAGGTTTATTTCCATTTTGTTTTTTTGTTTTTTGTTTTGCACTTTTAATTTTTTGTGCCAATTCTTCTTTTTCCAATAGGTTCGTTTTATGTTTTATTAAGTGTATTTGATTTTTCAATACCTTTTTTTGTGGTTCTCTCTGGAGTTCTGATTCTAATCTTTTGTATTCTTCTTCTAATATTTTCTTATTTTGTTTTTTCTTATTATTTTTCTTTCCCATATATGTTATAGCTAATCCTGGGTATATGCTTTAACAGTATTCCATACAATTTGCAGTGAGGTCTTTTCCTTCCTATTCTCTTTGGGGAAAAAATCCAATTCTTTTTCCATCTTTTGTATGAATTCTTTATCTTGCAGTATTGCTTTATTTAACATCCATCTCCATTTTCTTTTTTGTCCTTTCCAAACAACTTTCATTGGATTGTGATCTGCCCAAACATTTAGTTCTGTTTCTATCTCTTGCACACATATTTTCAATTCTGATGTCATCCATACCATGTCTATTCTGGACCAGGATTTATGCATGTTTGAACAGAATGAATATTGATTTTTCTTAGTGTGTGTTTCTCTCCATACATCTTGGGTTCCTATTTCTTCCATCATTTTAAGGAAGGTTTTGGGGAGTATTTTTCTGGGGGTTTTGCCTATTTTACTGCTCTTATAGTCAAGTTCTGTGTTTACAATTGCATTGAAGTCACCTACCACACAAATATTTTCATATTCCAATTCTATAATTTTCTCATGGAGTTTTCCATAAAACTCATTTTGTTTATTATTAGGTGCATATATCACTAGCAACAATATCTGGTTTTGGTTCATTGTTACCTCCACCATCAATATTCCCCCCTCTTCATCTGCAAAAATTTGCCTAGCCTTTATTGTTTCTTTAATATATAAAGCCCCCCGCTTTTTTTTCTTTTGCTGTGCTAATAAAAAATATAGTTTCTCAATTTTGAGGTACTCTAAAAAAATGTTTACTCTATTGCTTTTTAATGTGGATTTCTTGAAGACAGATTAAATTTGACTTTAATTTTTCTAGTTTGTTAAAAAAATTCTTTTTCTTTTCATTGGTGAATTCAGTCCATTATGTTAATCGATAGTAATTTTACTTCTTCCTCCATTGTTTACTTATAGATATGTTTTTTTGTTCTAGTTGATCTTTTTTCTCTCTGTTCTTTTTGTCTTACTCCTTCTCTTTCCCTACTCTCTTTTTTCTCTGTTTCAGTTTCTTCTTGTTGTGTATTTCCTTCTGTTGCTACCTCCAGCATCTCTGCTTGTTCCCTTTTCTCTTCTTCCTCGTGTGCTGTAGAGTACTGATAATAGAATTGTTCTGCTCTATTACCATGTCGAATCTATGTCTTTTTCCCATCCAACTCACCAATATTCCCTCAGGTATTAGCCATCTAAAGTTTACCTCATATTTTATCAATTGTTTTGTCAGAAATTGGTACTGTTTTCTTGTGTCTCTTATCGTTCTGAGTATTTGTTTCAGAACTACTATTTCTCTTTATATTTCAATGGTGAATCTCTTGCTCTTTGGAGTATTTACACTCTCATTCCCTTCTTTGAAAATCTCACATGTACCCCTCTGGGAAGCTTATTTCTTCTCGCATAACTTGTATATACCCTAAATATTTCTTCCATCCCGGAGAAGATTTCCTGTTTGTTTTTTTCCAGCGTAGTTCTACCATTTTCTCTGCAAGATCTTCCCCTTTTTCTTCCTCAATATTTTGGAATCTTGAGAAGTATTCTGCCTTATCCATCTCCAACATAATTATAGATCATTCAAGATCATTATCTACATTAGTTAGTCTATTCTCCATCTCTTCTACTTTCTTATCTGTTTGTTCTGTCTTTTCTTCCATTTTCTGGATCCATTGTTCATTTTTAGTAATTGTTGCTGGCTATTGTCTTCCATATTTTGTTCCATCTTTTGCATTCTATCTGCCAGATCTTCATGATTCTTAGCCATGGTTTCTTGTATTGTTTCCTATAGTGATTGAAACATATTTTTCATCTCTGACTGAAAGGCATTTAATTTTTCATTCTGTAACATAGTATCTATAGAGTGTTGACTTGCTGGGCTCACTACTACTGATGCCGCTGCTGATGGTGTAGATGATGGAGTTTTCCTCCTTGTTTTACTTAAATTTGTGTTACTTGTCATTCTGATAGTTTGGAATAGTCAAATATTTTAAATAATAATTATTTAACAAAAACAGCCAATTAGTAACCCAACAATCAACAATAGATCAAACACAAAAGTACTCCACAATAGCAGCCTTATAAAGTATACTTGATATAGTCCAACAATTTCCTTTCTTGTTCCCAATTCTTATTTTCAAGACTTAGTCACTTCCCTTTTTTGGGTGTTATATTTCACAAAACCAAAATATCCATAGTCCAAGTTCTCTTCAATGAAGGTTGTTTTCTTTTTTCTTTATAATGACTTGTACATTATAATCCACAAAGTTGCAGGTTATAATCCACAAAGGTTCACTAAATTGTAATCCACAAAAGCCCACCAAAACCTTGGAATTCTATCCAAAAGATTATAAATCACCAAGGAGAAAGGCTGAAAGCTAAAATCTGAAGTATAACAAACTCCCTTTATTTTATAAGCAACCTCTTTTATTTCCCAGTTTCAATTGCTCAGTTGCTCAGTTGTTAAGATCTATATCCAATCAGGGAATTACACTTACATTGTTTCCACTCTCTTCCTCTGTAGTTCTCTCTGTAAACAGTTCCCAGGTGCAGGAAGCTTATCTAAGTCTTACAACAATGTTTTTCCAGTAAGCTACCCAAGGTCAGTTATTATTCACATTTTCTTTTCTTCACTTTCTCCACTTTCCCTATGGATTTTTTTCTGACCAGTATGTGTCATTGTTGCTCTATTTCTCTTCTACTTCTCTCCTTTAACTTCCTTTAGCATATGCTATTTTTTCCCTTTAAGGGTTCCAGAGCCCAAATTTTATAATTCCAAGTAAAGTTTTAGAGTGATAATATCCAATATAATCCTCAGGTTAACCAACCCGGTTTTCCTCTTTTAGCATTTATATCTTCAAATTATTCAAATAGTTCAAATTTCCTGTTTGGATCTATTTCAGCTTTGTGCTTGTTCACCACTATTCTCAGGGCATGGGAGATGAACAATTCCACCCCCTTCTTTTACAGCCCCACTGTTGCTCAGCCAATTTTAAAAGGGGCAAATTTGACAGGTTAGAAAATTCTCTCTCAGCCACCACACTGTTCTTCTTCAGTCTTCCCTCATTCTTCTCTGTTTGGGCTGTCACAGCCTTGGACAGCACACAATGGCCATCTTTTCCTTCCTGCTGAATTGAGAGCTTCCCCCGGATGAAACAAGGAGTTAGCTATCTCCTTGTGATAAACAGAGGTCTCCTCCCCTCCAAGGTGGCTTGGGTCTGTTGGGACCCTCTGGCAAGAGGAATTTGGCAAACTTCCATAGAGCGCTATGAAAGAATCATTGTATCACCACGACATCAGCTTTGCCTCCATCTAAAAATACTTTTTAAAAAATCTAAAAAGAGTCTAAAAGAAGTGTGACAACAATAAATGAGCATAAAGAAGCATGACAAATCAAATCTATCATAATATAACAACATTCCATAATGATAATCTAGGTGTCCATTAAAATTTAGACACCTAGAATGTTGTCATGGAGAGATTTGATTTGCCATGTTTTTTATGCTCATTTATTGTTCTCGCACTTAATTAATACCTCAGCCCCCATTTTTCCCAACATAGTTAATAGCATTTATTAACTAAATTGTGAAAAGAGGGAAGCGCCTCAGAAACTCCCATCTAATGTATTTTTCATTCCTATTGTTTTTTCAGTTTGAAAATATTTTTGGTTGATCCTCCAATGTCAAATATTCTCTGGTCCTAAATTAGATAATTTAAATTGTTGTTGCATTGCTTATATTTTATGAGTTATGAAATGATTAGCTTTAGCCAGAAAGTATTGAAATGATTAGCTTTTATCAGAAAGGATCCTGTGATAGCTATCAGTGACCTAGGATACTGTTTCTCAGCCTTAGGAACTTTGTGAAGTTGTGAAGTTGTGAAGTTCAAGTAGGCTGGGGAATTCTTGAACTGACATACACATATTGTAAATTTGCCACAGTTGCCAACAATTGTCTAGGCAATCCTTGTCCAGCATAATAATATTAATGGATCACTGGGAGAGAAGGGGAGAAGGGAAAAATGAAGCAAATTAAACTATGGTTTCTTGGCCTGAAATCAATGGCTAAAAAAGAGGCATATTTTCTTAATGACTGTCTGCCAATGGAAAGGCACACTGCTCTAGAAGAGGCTGCTCTATAAAGAAATTTTCCATTGTTTGTGGATAATAGCCAACTGATAGCAGAAATTCAACATGGAACTCTTCACAAGAAAGAATGATTCATCTTTCCAGGTTGATCCCGAGAAATATACTAGAAGGAAATATAACCTTTGCCTACTTGGTTGAGATAGGGGTTAAAAATCATAAATCTTTTTCTCTTGTTGGCAGAGTCAGCTTGCCTCTGGATGAAATAATTATTCTTCTTGATGTTCCTTTTGGCCCACCAGTGCCTATTCTGCCTGTTACAGTGTTTATCTAAGGACAACCTAGATAGAAACTATTTAAGGATAATAAAAGGAGTCAGTCTCTTAACTGCACTGACAGAAATGTGTCCGACTTCTCATTTGTACCTTTCCTGTTGATAAAATTTTGCTGGTGGCATGCCATTTCTGCTGTTACAATCCTTGGAAGTCCATATAAAAATTCTCCCAGTTGATTTTATTTTATATTTTGAAAACTGTGTTGAAAACCTTATCCCAGTAGAACGCTTTTTCAAATTAAAATATATTAAGTCAGATTAGATGTAGAAAATGATAACTACCATATAAATATTTTAAATAAATCCCACCAGAATTTGACAACGTAAATATTTAATTTTAGATGCAAGAGCTCATGTTTATAGAAGAGAAAGAATTAGAAGAAGAACCTGAAGAAGAAGAAGCTGGAGGTGAGTCTTTATTGTATGAAAGCTATTGGATAGCAACACAATTATACAATTATTCATAAACAGGATGGATTGTTTGAAACATTTTGGTACAAGATGGCTTTAACAGCAAATACTATTGGTTTCAGGAGAGCATCCATAGAGGACTCAAAGATTCTGGATGTAATCAAAGAGCCATTTTTTAAAATGTACATCATGAATATGATTGATTGATTAATTGATTGAGTGAGTGAGTGAGTGAGTGAGTGTTTATGTGGCATGGTGTCATTGTTGACTTTTAGTGACCATATAGATAGTTTTTTTCCTTGACGATCTATCCCCAGTCTGGTTCTTCAGCTCTTCCAATAGCACTGCAATTGCCACTGTAACTGAGTCTATCCACCTTGCTGCTGGTTGTCCTCTTCTTTTTCCTTCCATCTTTCCCAGCAGTAGCACTTTCTCCAGAAACCTAAATCTTCACATAATATATATGAAATAGAATAATTTGAGCATGATTATTTGTGCCTCAAGTGAGAATTATGGATTGATTTATTTGATGATTCACTGATTTGTTTTCTTGGCTCTCCACTATATGCTTAGGAACTTTCTCCAGCATAAACTTCAAGAAGAATTAATACTTTTCATAGCTTGTGTCTTCCAAGTTCAACTTTTGTTTCCATAGAACATCATAGAGAATACTAGGGCTTGCACTGTTCATATTTTTTTTGTTATAGACACATCATAGCATCTGAATATCTTTTCTAAGGCCTTCATGGCTGTTCGGCCAAATGTTAGTTTGTATTGCATTTAGAATAGAATTAGCTGGAAGGGACCTTGCAGCTCTTCTAGTCCAGCCCCCTGCTCAAGCAGGAGAATCTATAGCATTTTAGATAAGTGACTGTTAGTCTCCTCTTAAAAACATCCAGTGATGGAGTGTCCACTATTTCTGCAGGCAATTGTTAATTCCAGGTTGCTTCTTTCTTTGATTAGTTTCCAATTGTGGTTTCTTGTCCTACCCTCTGGTGCTTTGGAAAATAATTTGATCCCCAACAGTACATAATGGTATTATTTCATATCTAGGTTACTGAAATCTGATGGAAAAAGCAATTAAAAAGAAATAAAAATATGAGGGCTTCCAGTGATGTCACCGCAATGGACTGCTGGACAGAGTGAAAGCTCTATATCCAGCTTTCCCTTTTCTACAAATGGCGGCTTTATTTAACGCAAACCGCGGAGAGGTTTGCGAAGGAGAGGGGATACCGAGGCGTGTGTGGAGGTGGCATCTTCCACACACTAAAGCCCCCTCCCCCGGGTGCCTTTGTAGAAAGAGGGAGGCAGAATGCCGCTCCAAAGCAGTGACTGATCCTCTTGGAGAGGGAAGCCAATCTGTCACTGTGTAAACTATTGGACTAAGATTGCCATGCTGAGTGACTGGGAGAGAAGAGAATGATACTAGCCTCTTTGAACTATATTGGCTAAGTGAAAGTGAGCGGCTGGAGCGGAGACTGGCCATTTTTGACTTTTGTGGTGTGGAGCCTGCTGAGGGTTTTTTTTTTGGAACAGCAGCGGTGGAGTGATTGGAGTTAATCATGGTTATTTCCTTTTGGTTCTTATTTGGGTTTCTGGAAACATTCCCTTTGTGTGTTAAAGATTGGAGATGTTTGGTGACCGTTAGATTGCTTTTTATTTGAGACTTATTTGAGACTCTCTTGAGATTTCTCTGTTTAAAGAACTCCTGGTGCATGCTGGACTGAGGGATACATAATGACTTGACATTTTCTCCTTTCGCTTTCTGATCACTATTGTTGGAGCTGTCTATAACTGGAAGAGCTCTTTTTTCCACTTTGTGGCTGAAGCTGGTACAGCAGGGAAGAGAAAATCTGAGTCACTGAGAAAGAGAATTAACTGGCTTGTGTTGGAAATAGTTTTTAAGGGCTGTAGCCTATGCTGATTTGGAAGAAATTCTGGCGTGACCCAGAAATGTCTACAACGTTTATGGTTACTAGAGTGAATAAGGAGACCATAGGTTTCCCTGCATCTGTATCGCCATTGGCTTCCACAAGATTTGCTGAAGATATGTCATCAGTTGGAAAGTCTCACTCTATGCAGGCTTTCCAAGCCATGCTCCAGACCATCCAGGAATCGATGACCAAGAATCAGGAAATGATGTTTAGGAATTTTGAAGACTGGAGAACGGATGTTAAGAGTGAGATGGGAGGAATCAGAGAAGAGGTTAAACAAATGGGTGAGAAGCTTGGAGAACTGCAACAGGCAATAATTAAACAAGAGGAAAGGATGCAGGAGGTGGAGACAAGGACAGAAAGGTGTGAACAACTGGTAGATGGATGGGGGAAAAAACAAGTGATGGCTAACAGGGAGCTTGAAGATGAGATCATCTTTCTCAAGATGGAAAGATCCTCCTTTTTTCTTAGGCTCCAGAACATGGCAGAAGATAAGGGAGAGAGATTGGATGAGATCATGGGGGAGATGGTAGCAGGAGCCCTGGAAGTAGACAGAGCCTCAGTACAATGTGATATTGACGAAGTATTCAGGATGTTCACTAGTTACGCGAAAAGGCACAATCTCCCTCATGAAGTTCATGTGCATTTTAATAAGAAAGCCCTATGCGAGGAATTTTTCTGATGCACGAGAGACCAGACTATTACTTATAGGGGCCACCAAGTGACAATCCTAAAGCAAATTCTGAGACGTGTCAGAGAGCAGAGAAGGAGGTACCAATTCCTCACTTTACAGTTGAGGAAGAAGGCAATCCCCTACCGTTGGTTCCTACCGGAAGGATTGCTGGTGACTTGGTGAGATAGACAAATTAGAATAAGGAACTTGCAGGACATGAAAGAGTTTTTTGAACAACAACTTAATATGGCAGATTTGGATATGGAGGAGGAGGTAGAAAGTAGAAGTTTGGAGGATAATATGAGAACTGGTGAAGGTAAAAGTGACAGAAAGAACGGAAAGGAGGACTGAGGTAGAGGAGGAACAGTGATGGCACAAAGAGAGACAAGACAGATGAAGAAAGTCCAAACAGTGGGAAAGTAAGGGCTGACTAGGAGGAAAGGGATGGGAGAAAATGTACGCTTGCTATCAGTAAACATTAATGGTTTAAATGCTCCTATTAAAAGAAAAAGGATAATGAATAAATTAAGAAAATGTAAATATGATATTATTTGTCTACAAGAGACATATATAAAAAAGTCTCAAGATATCTTATTAGAAAATTCTAGATTAGGTAAAAAAATTACCTCACTAGCTGATAAAAAAAAAAGAGGAGTGGTGATTTATGTGCAGCATCATTTGGTGGCCAAGGAAGTATTCGCAGATCAGGAAGGTAGAGTATTAATGGTGGAATTGGAAATTGGTCAGTGGAAGTGTTTATTAGTTGGTATTTATGCCCCCAACTGTAACCAAAGGAATTTTTATGAAAATTTATATAACAAACTCACAGAAATGGAATATGAATATATTTGCCTGCTGGGTGATTTTAATGCTGTTATAGATAAAGCCAAAGATTATGTCCTGGGGAAAAGGAAAGAAGGAGGGAAAGAGATGAAGA
The DNA here is from genome assembly GCA_012654045.1 of Ptyas mucosa. Classification (NCBI taxonomy): domain Eukaryota; kingdom Metazoa; phylum Chordata; class Lepidosauria; order Squamata; family Colubridae; genus Ptyas; species Ptyas mucosa. The sequence goes on from WNWU01013467.1 coordinate 104,776, forward strand.
GGGTACTACCAAGGATATGTGAGAATATAAGAGAGCAATTTGGTATATATGGTGTCTGGAGGTTACAGAACCCTGGAAGGAAACAATATACTTACTTCTCCCCCAGGCATCATTCATAGTCACGCATCAATATGGATGGGGAGGAACAGACTCAGGCTCAACCCATCCAAGACCGAGTGGCTGTGGTTTCTGGCATCCCAATATAGTCAGTTGGTGCCATCGCTGACTATTGGGGGCAAGTCACTGGCCCGCTCGGAGAGGGCTCGCAACTTGGGTGTCCTCCTGGACTCACGACTGTCTTTAGAAGAGCATTTGACAGCTGTGGCCAGGAGAACTTTCTATCCGGTTCACCTGATCCGCCAGTTGCGTCCCTTTCTGGATTGAGACTCCTTACGCAAGGTCACTCATGCCCTCGTCACTTCCCACCTGGACTACTGTAATGCTCTCTACATGGGGCTCCCCTTGAGGAGCACCCAGAGGCTCCAACTGGTCCAGAATGTGGCCGCGCGAGAGGTTATGAGAGCGACGTGGTGTTCCCATGTAACACCTGTCCTGCGCGAGCTGCACTGGTTCCCGGTGGTTTTCCGGGTGCACTTCAAGGTTTTGGTTACCACCTTTAGAGCGCTCCATGGCTTAGGACCTGGGTACTTACGAGACCACCTTCTGCCACCAGTAGCTTCTCACCGACCAGTACGCTCCCATAGAGAGGGGCTCCTCAGGGTGCCATCAGCCAAACAGTGTCGACTGGTGGCCCCCAGGGGGAGACCCTTCTCTGTGGGGGTACCTGCCATTTGGAACGAGCTCCCCCCGGAGATACGGAGGATCCCGGAATTACGCACTTTCCGCCGTGCCCTCAAGACCTTCTTATTTCAACAGGCTGGCTGGCCTAACTTCCTTTTTAAATTGTTTAATTTTAAATTTGTTTTAAAACAATAGGGGTGTTTTAATCTGTATGGGCCAAATTATTTAATGTATTTTTATATGGTTTTAAATTTTGTATTACGTGTGTTTTATTTTTGGCTGTTCATTGCCCTGAGTCCTTTGGGAGTAGGGCGGTATATAAATAATAATAATAATAATAATAATAATAATAATAATAATGATGATGATGATTTGTATGTCTCCTGACTCAAATGAGATAACCTCAGAGGTAGAAATTGGTGCTAATGAATGGGCAGACCATAACTCTAATGTTGACCTGGAAAATATTCCTACCAAAGAAGGAATAGATGGAGAATAAATGTAGGGATTTTGAAAGAGGAAGAATTTATAAATATGTTCCAGAAAGAGATGCGGCTTTTAAAAAATGAAAATAAAAAGGAAGACACCTCAATATATAATGCTTAGAATACAGGCAAAGCAGTGATGAGGGGACTGGTGATTAAATATTTGGCGGGCAAACGTAAGGCTCAAAGAAAGCAGAGGGAAGCCTTCCTCAGCAGCTTACAAAAAGCCAAAGAGGCAATGCAAAGGGAACAGGAAACTGGAAATTGATAGAAGAGAAGAATTTTTGGCAACATCAAATTAGGCTGTTGGATCAGGAAGAGTTAGCCAATAAAATAAAATGGGCAAAGCAAAATCAGTTTGAGAATGCCAATAAGCCAGGGAGGTGGTTAGCCTATCGTCTAAGAAAGGAGAGAGAAAATCAAAGAATAGAGGGGCTAAAAGATAAGGGTGGAAGGTTGCATGTTAACATGGAAGGTAAGAGAAGGGTGGTGCAAGAATATTTTACTCAGCTGTATAAAAGGGGTGAAGAAGGGGAGCAAGATATTTGGACATATTTAGAGAGCACAGACTTGCCAAAAATTACTGGGACAATGAAACAATTGCTTAACACAGAAATTACCGAGGGTGAGGTGGAATTGATTACGGGAAAACAAGTGAATGGGAAGACACCAGGGATGGATGGATTACCTGTAGAATTATACAAGATGGGTTTTGAGGTGCTGGGTAAGCACATGGTGGAACTATTTAATGGGGTGACGAAAGATTCCCAAATACCGGCATCTTGATCAGAGGCCTATATATCTATTCTACCGAAGGAAGGCACTGATTTGACACTTATTAAAAATTACAGACCCATTTCATTGCTTAATTCAGACTATAAAATATTTACGGCACTTCTGGCCACGAGACTTGGATGTTTGCTTAACCAATTTATACACCCAGATCAGAATGGATTCCTGCCCAACCAACAACTACATGATAATATGAGAATGGTGATGAATATTTTAGAGTATTATGAAAATTGTCTGGACAAACAGTTATCCTTGATTTTTGTCGATGCCCAAAAGGCGTTTGACAGAGTGAGCTGGGACTTTATGATTTCTCAGATGAAATATATGGAGGTGAGAGGTTCATGGGAGCAGTGCAAGCAATCTACCGTGAACAGATAGCAAAAGTATTAATCAATGGGGAGGAAACAGAGATGATTTGGATCAGTAGGGGTACACAGCAGGGTTGTACACTCTCTCCGCTATTATTTGTCCTAACACTAGAACCATTGTTTAGGGAGGTTAGGAGGAACACGGAAATAAGAGAAATGAGGGTTAGGCACCAGGAGGTGAAAGCTCAGGCATATGTGGATGACTTAGTTTTTATACTGGAAGATCCATTAGAATCAGGATTGAAGCTATTACAGGTACTTGGGGATTTTGGGATAGCAGCAGGATTTCTAATTAACGAGGAAAAAATGAAAATATTAGTTAAAAACATGACGCAGAAGCAGAGATGTCAGTTGGAGGGACTCCTGGGGATGCAGATAACTAATAGAATAAAATATTTGGGAATTTGGCTGATAGCAAGGTGCTCATCGGTAAAGGAGGATAATTATGTTCCCCTTTATAATCAGACAGTTAGAGATTTGGAGAGGTAGAAAAATTTACAGTTATCACTTATGGGAAGGATTGCTGCCGTCAAAATGTACGTCCTCCCCAAATGGTTGTTTTTGTTCCAAACTGCCCCAGTAAGTTTGGATAGGGAATTCTTTAACACCTTGAACAGAGTTATTTCTAAATTTATTTGGCAAAGTAAAAAATCAAGGATTAAGCTCAAGATGATTCAGGAACCTAAAATTAGAGGGGGATTTGGACTCCCAAATTGGGAGCTTTACCATCAGGCAGCCATTCTGATATGGGTGAAGGACTGGATCCCCTGAAAAGGAGGCGGCTATTGGCGGCAGAAGGTTATGGCCTTCAACACGGTTGGCACCACTTTTTATGGTCAGGACAGTCAGCCTGACCGAGGTATTTTCAGAATCACTATTTACATAAGATCCTAGGGGATACCTGAGAAAGACTTAGGAGAAAGTTGTATCTGAAGATACCATGTTGGATCTCTATTCAGGAGGCCCTGGTATATCTGACGTTCTATAAAGGAGAGAAAGTCTTGACCTATGAAGATATTTTGGATACTCAGGGCAGACTGAAGACATGGGAACAACTGAGGTCAGAAGGGTGTAACATAGACTGGTGGGCCTACACCCAAATATCCTCAAGGTGGAAGAAAGATCAGGAGAGTGAAGGGATATATCATGGAAAACAAGAATTGGATAAAATCTTATTAGTTAATAGGAAAGCCCTATCGAAATGCTATTCTTATCTATTATCACTGAAAGTGGGAGAGGAAGTCGTTAAAGGCTCCACGATTGCTTTGGGGCAAAATATGGGTTATTCATTGGATCTTTAAAACGGGAGGAGATTTGGCTTAAAAATTTAAAATTAACTATGGCATCCTCTTATAAAGAGAATATTTATAAGATGGTTTATAAGATGGCACCTACCTCCAGCAACATTAGCTAAAATGTTCCCCAGGACATCTTCACAGTGCTGGAAATGTGGGCATAGCAATGGAACTTACTTCCACCAATGATGGACATGCCTGCTGGCAGCTAAATATTGGATGAAAATACGACAATCGTTGTTTGAAATTACACACTGTAGAGTGGAACTGAAACTGGAAACTTTTTTGTTGGGGGTTAGACCTGCAAATATTGGATTGACTAAATGGTATTTGATACTGCACATAATTACTGCAAGGAGACTGGCATTCACACAAGAATGGAAGAATGAGGACCTACCAACGGATGCAAAAATAATTTATAAAATCATGGAATGTGCAGAGTCCGGCAGACTTACAAAACTGATTAAGGGTAAAAGAGACTCAGACTTTAATGATAGTTGGAATATGTGGTATGATTGGACCCAGAAATGATGGGAGAGAAACAAAGGATAATGTTGGATTATAATTATAGATTATTGTATATTTATGGTAATCAATAAGTATTGGAAAGGTAAATTTGTATACAAGAACCTGTAAATATTTTCTATTTTTACTCTCTGATTACTGGTGTATATATATATGGATATTTTGGCAATGTTACACAGTGATAGAAAAATTATTATACATTTGTTTTTGATTTTTCTTTTTGATGCTCTAATAAAATTTAAAAATATTAAGATTAAAAAAAGAATAAAAATATGATAAATCATAAAGATCCATCATATTTCAACAATCCAGCCATGGCATTTAATTACATTTTCAATATCATCCTTAGCAAAATCTATCTTTCTCAAACACAATTAGATAATTTTAATATTGTCTCATTTCTTCTGTGTGGGTGGAGCCAAAATGGTAACAGTGAGCAGCAGCCCTGAGCTTTACTCTCCTTTTTATTATCTATTTTTATCCTTTTAAAAAATACTTTTTACTTTTAAATCAATTTTTAACAATTTTAACTTTAAAATTTAAAAAGTTTTAATTTCACCACTTGAGAGGTTCAGCTTTTACTCCAGCTTTTACTCCAGCTTTTTACTCCAGTTAGTAAAACATCTAATGAATGAGAGGGAAGTTTTCTCTACTAAGCAAACAAAACCAGCTAAACAGGGCTATGACAAAACCCAGACAACCCAAGAAAAAAGACTTTTTTCAGATAACGGACACTGCAAGTAAGTCTCCTTCTCTCTTTTCTTCCCCCCTTGTGACCCAGCAAACTAACCCCCTTTCTGGATTGGGAAAAAGATGACTGCTTCTCTATGGAGGAGGGAATTGCAATTCCAGTACGAGTTGGAGGGGAGAATAATAATAATAGTAGGAACAATTTTAAAGGAGGCTTGGATTTGGTCGCTAAGAATTGCCTACTAACAGCAGAAACAGTCTCTGACATATTTGACAACTCTTGAAAGCAAATTGAGAAATTAAAGAACAAAAGTCTCTAATGAGAAAACATATTAATGTTAGATGAAGAATTAAACAGCAAAGCTCACATTCCAAAGCTTACCCATGATGTTCAGCCAGCCTGTGTGGACTGTGGGTCTCAGGACAAAACAGATGCAGTGGAGATACTGGTCTTGCAAAGACACAGGATCTTACTCCAGTTGCTAACACCCCTCTGAACAGGGGCAGGTAGCATAACAGGAGAGTGGTTTTGATCTATCCTGACTCTTATGCTGTAGGGCCATGATGGCGAACCTATGGCACAGGTGCCACAGGTGGCACGCAGAGCCATATTGCTGGGCACGTAAGCTCAGCTCTGGCACGCATGCATGCGCCAGCCATCTGATTTTCGAGCCTTCTGGGCCCACCAGAAGTCAGGAAACACACTGTTTCCAGCCTCCGGAGGGCTTCTGGGGGATGGGGAAGGCCATTTTTGCCCTCCCCAGGCTCCTAGAAAGGCTCTGGAGCCTGGGGAGAGCAAAAAATGGGCCTACCCTGCCATTGTGTGCAATAAGCAGAGGGAGCATGGGGGGGCGTGGCACATAGAATTATGGACGTGGGCATGCATGCATGTGACCCCACTGCACTCCCCCCGCTTTTGGCACACGGTGGCAAAAAGGTTAGCCATCACTGCTGTACGGTATACTCTAACGAGCTAGTAGAGATTTCTTGGCTCCCCAACAGACAAGGCTGCAAAAGAATATTGCTAACCTTTGGGCAGATGGTTCTACCATCAATGTTATTCAGGCTTAAGACCTCACTAAAGAAACTCTATTTCCTATTAAAGCCTGGGCAGAGAGCCAAGATAGTGGGGGAGTCGACATTAATTTTGGGAACTCCAAAATACCAATGGCCAAACAAACAAGCCCTCAACTAACAAGGTTAGGAAAAGATAAGGACAATTAAAAAAATATTTAAACCTACACAATGGAAAGCTTCAGTTCATGGATGACAAGGAAGAGCTAGTCTACCAGTCTGCTACCGTTTGCCCAGGAAACCAAGAGATGATACTGGAGAAAATTGAAATAATTGGTCAAATGTTGAGGTCTGTGCAACAGAAAGCTTGAACGTTTAGCTTCCTTCTGGCAGCTCCTCCAAAAGACTTGAATTGCTATCAAATCTGGCTTCTGAAAGCACTCAAGCCTCAATAAATAAAAAGAGAAGGCATACCAGTCCAAAACGAAAAGACGAGGAAAGGGACATCCAACAGGACTTAATAGTACAAGTCCAAATTAAACACCTAGTAGGACAACTAGACAAGGAGAAGGAAAGCTGGAGTACCCGCCCACCTGAAGAAATGTCAATTTTACAGCAAAAGCTGAGGCACACTGGCAAGCAAGATAAAGAGGAGCAATGAAAAGTTTTGACCAAGCTCCAATGTCAAGTTGGAGCTTGCTCAAGTTGCATCCGGCATTCTTATCACCCAGCCAATCAACTAAGCCAGTTGCCCCGGGAATCCCATATAGATGCTGACCTGGAACGTGGCTGGCTAGAAAGGGATGGCTGATATTGGACTAATGAACTTTCTCTCTAGATTTGATGTAATAGCCATTCAGGAAGCCTGGTTAACTGAAGTGGGAGAACCAGTACAACTGCCAGGCTTTTAGGGATGAGTTTCCCCAGCCCAAAAAACAAAAAACAAAGTGAGAACCTCTCTCTGTTTGCTTGGCCACACGTGCGCTGGACTGCACAAAAGACTCGAACGCGCTGTGAGGCTGATGAAATGCAGGTTTATTACAGCTACAAGCCAGCTACAAGATAAACGGAGTTCTACAGGATCAAAGTTGGCACTGAGAGCTTCTGCCTCTCAGCGCCTGGTTTTAAAGCAAGTCCACGCCCACGGCTACTCGGCCTTGTTTCACCAATTACCTGAGTGGCGTAGCAGGCTAATGCCTCCTACCAAGGCAGCATTTAACATCCAGCTGTCTGCAATTACTGTAAGTTCGAATCTCACCAGGCTCAAGGTTGACTCAGCCTTCCATCCTTTCTAAGGTAGGTGAAATGAGGACCCAGATTGTGGGGGCAATAAGCTGACTTTGTATAAAATATACAAAAGTATGAAGGCTATTGCTTAACGCATTGTAAGCCGCCCTGAGTCTCCGGAGAAGGGTGGCATATAAATAAATTTTTTAAAAAAGAATTATCACAGCTGTTTCGGGGAAGCACGTGCTTGGCCGAGACTCCCATTCTCCCCTTCCATGTTCGCGTCATCTACATGGCACTGCCATTCTCTGTCGTCAATCCCTTCAGCTGCTTAACACCCAGTGCTACCATCACTGCTTGTATTACGATCCTACCCTACCCAGGTGCTCCGCCAGACCTCCTACCCCCATCCTGGTCACATCAGGTTTGTGTTTCCACCGCCTGAATCCTCATTAGTTGCGATTCATGTGTTGAGTGGTGGATGTGGCAGACGTGGCTTGACAGGCAGCCCCCTCTACCAGGAGTCCATCTGTAGGATAGAAAAGGTAGATATTAATGGCTTCCATTCACTCACAGTGTTCCACCAGGATGTCTTCGATGGAACCGCTGTATCAACCTTTCAGCATTAACATTATCTGCCCTTATCCATGATGCATCGGTATTGGGGTAACCCTTCCATCGTACTAAGTACTGAACCTTACCCCTGTATAGTCATGAATCAAGGATTCTGTCTATCTCATATTGGTCATCATACACCGGTCCAGGTGATTCTACAGGCAGACGGATACTTTTCACAGGTTTTAATAAAGTGCTGTGAAATATGGGATGGATTTTCCCTAGTAGGGAGGGCAGTTTTAGAGCTACTGTAACTGGGTTAGTCACTTTGCTTATAGTAAAAGGCCCGATATACTTTGGTCCCAACTTCTTACTGAGTATTTCAGTTTTATATATTTTGTGGACAGGTACACCTGATCTCCCACTTGGAATGGCGTAAAATCAGCTCTTTTTTTATCTGCCTGTCGTTTGTATTCCTCTGCTGCAGTACTTAGCAATTGCTTGACTTGCGGCCATATCTCTCTAATCTTATCGGCCCACCCGGTTGGGTCAACTCCTGATCTGTTTCCCACTGCTGGCGTCTCCAGTTCTGGGATAGCCGGGAAGTCTTCACCTGTCACTATATGAAAAGGGGTAAATCCAGTACTGTGATGCACTGTGTTATTATATGCTACTTCAGCGAAAGGTATTAAACTAGACCAATCGGTTTGCTGATAGGATACATAGCATCTTAGATAATGCTGTATCATCACATTAGCTCTTTCCGCTGCACCATTAGTGCTGGGGTGAAATACTGAACTCAGTCCTTGTGATGATCCTACCAGCTGTAAGAAGTTCTGCCAGAACCGTGCAGTAAATTGCACCTCCCTGTCAGAGATTATTCACTGGGCACCCCATGCAACTGGTAGACATGTTGAATAAATAATTTTGCTAACTGGTGTGCTGAGGGAAGACCGTTACAGGGTATAAAGTGCACCTGTTTGGAGAACAGGTCTATTACAGTCCAAGTGACTGTATTGCCATTGCTTTCTGGGAGGTTGACAATGAAATCCATGGCAATTTCATCCCATGGACATTTAGGTTTGGCCACTGGTTGTAACAAGCCCAAAGGTTTCCCTGGCCTCAGTTTATTTATAACACATGTCTGGCATCTTTGAACATCCTTCTCAATATCTGCTCTCATCTTCAACCACCAAAATTGGCGCCGGGCAAGATGAAGCATTTTTAGGAAGCCAAAATGACCAGCGGTTTTTGCATCATGACATCGCTTCAGCACAGAAGACCTGAGGTTCATGTGGATATATAATTTGTCTCCTTTCCAGGCAAGACCATCTCATTGGGTGACCAGCATGTTGTCATCTGTTAGCCAATTATCGCTCATCGTTTTAGACAAAGCCAATCCACTATTGATAACTGCTTTGTCTTGTACCATCTAATTGCCAAATATTCCTATAAGAAGAGACCCCTGTTTGATGCTTTTATAGATCTCATAGCAGCATTTGACATGGTAAATAGAGAAGTACTGTGGAGTAAACTGACATCTCTTAAAATAGAACCTAGACTGCTGGCTTTGATTAAAGCCCTTTACACAATTACTTGTTTGAGGATGCAGTATGTGGTTAAAGGGGCTTGGATTAACAGGATTCACACAAATAAAGGGGTAAGGCAAGGGCGAATCCTGGCCCCATTATTATTTAGCTTATATATCAATGATTTGCCAGGGTTAATGAATGATCCCATGGTACACATGCCGATGATCCAAAATTCATACTGTAATATGAAGAACAAGAAGCCGGCCTTGGATCCAGCTGTTTTAAGTCATTTTTATCCAGTCTCCAACCTTCGCTTTTTAGCGAAGGTTGTCGAGAATGTGGTGGCACGTCAGCTCCCACTGGTCCTGGATGAAGTGGATTACCTCAACCCGTACCAATCAGGTTTCAGGCCTGGGTACAGCACGGAGACGGCATTGGTCGTGCTGATGGATGATCACTGAAGGGCCCAGGACAGAGGTTATTCCTCTGTTCTGGTCCTATTGGATCTTTTGGCAGCATTTGATACCATCAACCACGGTATCTTGATGCGTCGCCTCGAGAGGCTGGGAGTGGGAGGCACTGTTCTACGGTGGTTCTCCTCCTACCTCTCAGGTCAAACGCAAGTGGTGTTGGAAGGGGGGCAGAGATCGACCTTGGGGCCCCTCATTTGTGGGATGCCCCAGGGGTCAGTCCTCTCACCCCTCCTGTTCAACATCTATATGAAACCGCCAGGGGAGATCATCCGTGGTTTTGGGGTGAGGTATCATCAGTACGCTGATGATACTCAGCTCTTTATTCCCATCCCGAACCAACCCAGTGATGCCCTCGACGTGATGGCTCGGTGCCTGGAAGCGGTACAGGTCTGGATGGGTAGAAACAGACTGCAACTCAACCCAGCCAAGACCGAGTGGCTGTGGGTACCGGCATCTTGGTTCAGGGGAGAGGTGCCATTGCTGACTATAGGGGTGAAGTTTTTCCCCCTGTAGACAGGGTGTGCAACTTGGGCGTCCTCCTGGATTCACGGTTGAGCTTAGAAGACCAGATAATGACCGTGACCAGGGAGGCATTCGCCCAGATACGTCTGGTGTGCCAGTTGCGTCCCTACTTGGACCGAGATGCCCTACACACAGTTACTCATGCACTGGTCACCTCACGGATTGACTACTGCAATGCTCTCTACATGGGGCTCCCTTGAGGACCACTCGGAGGCTTCAGCTGGTGCAAAATGCAGCCACACGGGTTGTGATGGAAGAATCCCAATACTCCCATGTTACACCCCTCCTGCGCAGTTTGCATTGGTTACCAGTTGCCCTCCAGGTGAGATTTAAGGTGCTGGTGATGACCTATAAAGCCCTACATGGCTTAGGACCAGGATATTTGGCAGACCACTTACAGCCAGCAACGATATCCCATCGCCTGGTTTGCACCCATAGAGAGGGCCTGCTCAGGGTGCTGTCGGCTAGACAGTGGTGGCTGGCAGCCCCCAGGGGTAGAGCCTTCTTGGTGGGTGCGCCCACCCTCTGGAATCAACTCCTCTTGAAGCTCCGATTAGTGCCTGACCTTCACACCTTCTGCCGTGAATTAAAAACTTGGCTTTTCAAATCCCTCGACCTGGACGGGGGTTTTAAGGGTTAAATTTTAATTTTTTTAGATTTTAGACTTTATTTTGTATTGTGGCTTGTGTTTTTATTATTGTGATCTGCCCTGAGTCCATTATGAGATAGGGCAGCATATAAGCCAAATAAAATAAATAAAAAATAAATAAATGACTTGCTCTATGTCTGTGATGGCAAACCTATGGCATGCATGCCACAGGTGGCACATGAGCTCCATGCATACTGGCCAGCTGATTTTTTGGGCCTTCTGGGCCCACCAGAAGTAGGGAAACTGTTTCCTGCCTCCGGAGGACCTTGAGGGGGGGAGGCCTGTTTTTCTCTCTTCCCAGGCTCCAGAACCTTTCTAGGAGTCTGGGGAGGGTAAAAATGGCCTCCCGCCCTGGAGGCCCTCTGGAGGCCAGAATATGTGTTGGCAAATGGGCCATTTTTGGCCTCCGAAAGGCCTCCAGGGGAGTGGGGAAGGCCATTTTTGCCCTCCCCAGACTCCTAGAAAGGCTCTGGTGCCTGGGGACAGCAAAAAACGGGCCTTCAGGTCCCACCAGAAGTTGGCAAATGGGTCATTTCTGGCCTCTGAAGAGCCTCTGGGGGGGGTGAGGAATGCCATTTTCGCCCTCCCCAGACTCCTAGAAAGGCTCTGGAGCCAGGGGAGAGAGAAAAACGGCCCTACTGCATGCCAGGAGCAGGAGGAAGTGTGGGGGGGGTCGCACGCACATGCATGGGGGCAGGACACATAGAATTATGGGTGTGGGCATGCATGACTCCCCCCCACACTCCACCCACTCCTGGCACGCTATGGCAAAAAGGTTAGCCATTGCTGCTCTATGCTGATGATATGATTTTATTATCGTATTCACAAGTTGCATTATGTAGGTTACTAAAAAGATTCAGCTTTTATTGCCAGGATAACTCTCTAACCATTAGTAAATCAAAAATCATGGTGTTTTGAAAACATCATCAGAGACATAGATGGAAATTAGGCGGTGAACCAATTGAACAGGTTAACACCTTTGTATATTTAGGAGTAACTTTTTCCAAGACTGGATCTTGGGCTTGCCATCATCAACAAAGTACAGTTAGAGCAAAAGCTTGTTTGAATTTACTGCTTAAGTTAAAGAATTATAGTTACCCAGGGTCCCTAGACCCATTAATTAAAGTATATAAACCTAAGGTTACCCCTATGCTCTTGTATGGAGAAGAAGTTTGGGGTCTATACTCAACCACAGTCCTAGAACAAACATAGTCCCAGCATTTGAGATGTATTTTGGTTGTAGATCTAAGAACATCTGCTGCAGCAGTTAGAGCTGAATTGGGAATTTATACAATTCATGCACTATCCAAAATTGGAACATATAACTAATGGCACAAAGTCAATGAAATGGAGACTGATAGATCCCCAAGTTATGTCTACTAGAGCAGATAAAATCACAATCACAAATCTCCTGGATCACCAAACTAACAAATTTTGTAAGAAGCTATGGCCTTCCTGTCTCTTGTGCAACAGGAGAACAATTTGAAAAAAGGGCTGCCCAAAGAATTAAGGATATGGAAATACAAAATGACAAAGCTATCCTTAGTATGGTGGGTAACTTGAAATGGCTGAGCAAATACAAATGTACTTTTCAAATATTCAGCTATTTGAAGTTACAACTGCCAAAACATCTTAGGGAGATATTTATGCAAGCGAGATTTGAACAGCTCGATACAATGGTCAGATATGGGAGATTCCATTCTATAGCCTATAATGGACATCTGCCATTTGTGGAATGGCAGAGGTAGAAGACCTGGCTCACATCCTATTCCTGTGTTGGCGAACCTATGGCACACATGCCAGAAGTGGCATGCAGAGCCATTTCTCGGGCACGCGGAGCCATCGCTCGTTGTTCTTCCAGGTTCTGTTACGGCGGTCATCTGGTTTTCATGTGCATGGGCATGCTGGAAATTGGAAGAATTTGTAATTGGTGGAATTGGTGGAATTGGTAGCCACCCATTGCACATGCGCACTCCAGGAAAATGATCTTCCTGTTTCCAGAGTGCGCATGCACACCGGCCAACTGGTCTGATTTCTGGTGCTTATGTGCACACAAATTGGTGTGCACATTATGTGCACACCAGCAATTGGTGCGCGTGCCAAAAGACGCAGAGAGGGAATCCCGGCAGTCACTTCCTAAGGGAGCAGAGCAAAGTAAGACAGGGATTCCCTCCCCCCCTGCCCGCACGAGCTACTTGCGCGGTCCTAGGTGGTCCGGATCAGCAGCCTTTTGCCCATGCTGCTCCCCCAGTCAGAAGGGGGTGCAGGGAAACATGCGAGGAGGCTGCGGTTACTACCTTCTTTGGTTGGCGGGCAGCTGAGGCTTGCAATGAATGGTGCAAGCAGGACTGCAGCTCCACCCCAGGGCTGTAAATGCACCTTGCAGGAGCAGAGGCTCATGAGAGTCGAACCCTCCTGCCTGCCTTATGACGGGGCTTTCCAAGGCAGGGCTGGGCTCTCCAACCTTGGCAACTTTGAGAACTCTGGGAGTTCTCAAAGTCCACAAATCTTAAGGTTGCCAAGGTTGGAGAACCCTGTTCCAAAGGGCACGTGCAACCCATGACAGAAGCAGCTGGAGTTGTGACTGTGCCAGCCGTCCTGTCCCCCCACCCCACCCCATTTTGCTCCCTTCCCCCCGGCCGCCTCCTCCCGCCATCGGGCTCGGCGCCTGCAATCGCCACAAGTGGGAATTGTCTGCGCTGCCAACGGATCCCAGGTTTCCTCCTTGCTGCATTCCGAGGGACCTAGAAAGGGAGTGCCAGGACCCCGGCCGTGCTGCGCTTTCCCCTGAGGTGGCCCCGGCTGGACCACTGCCCAGCCCAGCGAGCAGAAAGCGAAGGGGCGGTGTCTCCAACCAGCCCGGCACCTGCTCTCTTTTTGGAGGATCCGCTGCCGGCTTTAGGAATGGTGCTGAACCGAGCTGCCCCTGGAGAAGCAGCCGCGAACTGGCATTGCACTCTTGGCCTCCGACTGAGGGAGTCAGCCCTCTCCATGGGGAAACCCACAGCAATATGTGGGGAGAGGCAACCCAGTGCGAGGCGGCAGCCCCAAGGCTGGACTCAAAGTTTGCCAGCCTTTTGGGGAAAGTGGAGTTCCGGTTCCCAGCTGCGACTGCTGGTTGGGGAGCTCGGGCCCTGAGGAATGGCAGCTCCTGGCCTCACTGGCATGGGGCAGAGGGAGCATGGGGGAGTTTGTGAGGGCTGCTCGGAGGGACCTTTGCGGAGGTTTGAGCAGCTGGAGATTGAATGAAAAAATCTGGAAAGCTAATAAAGTAAACAATTGATCTGATACAGAATTTTCAGGTGGCAGCACAGGCTGGGACCAGCCACTTGCTGCCTCGGAAAGAGGAAAGAGAAAATAAGTCTGCGGAGAAGGAGGAGAAGGACAGGCGGCTCTGGAATGTGCATTTCCAGGGAAGAGAGGATTTTTAGGTGGCAGTGCGGGCTGGGACCAGACACTGCCTGAAATGCAATGCACTTATCCCGCGGCTTGCATAAACCGCTCCTGCTCCTTTCAAAATAGCCGCCCGGTGCTTCCCTTGGGCACTCAGGGCCAGCAAGAAGAAGGGGGGGGGAGAGGCAGATGCGCTGGAGGAGACAGGCTTGGCTCCTCGTTCTGCTGTAGCCCCGAACCCTTGCTTGGGCTCCTCCCTGTTGCTGCCCGAAAATGCTTTCCTCCCTGGAAATGCACATTCCAGAGCCACCTGTCCTTCTCCTCCTTCTCCGCAGACTCATTTTTTCTTTCCGAGGCAGCAAAGGCATAGGGGGCTTCCCAGGAAGCCCAGCACCCAGCAGGGAGGAGCTGAAGCAAGGATTTGGGGTTGGAGCAGAACGAGGAGCCAAAGCCCATCTCCGCCGGCGCACCTGCCTCCCCCCCCTTCTTCTTGCCGGCCCTGAGTGCCCAAGGGAAGTGCCGGGTGGCTATTTTGAAAGGGGCAGGAGCGGTTTATGCAGAGTTCTCAAAGTTGCCAAGGTTGGAGAGCCCAGCCCTGCCTTGGAAAGGCCCATCGTAAGGCAGGCAGGAGGGTTTGACTCTCATGAACCTCCGCTCCCACAAGGTGCATTTATAGACTGGGGGTGGAGCTGCAGTTCTGCTTGCGCCGTTCATTGCAAGCCCACCAATCAGAGGAGGCTGCAAACGCAGCCTCCTCGCATGTTTTCCTGCACCCCCTTCTGATTGGGGGAGCAGGGTGGGCAAAAGGCCTCTGCTGGGATGGATGAATGGGGAGTTGGCAGGCAGGGCCAAGAGCGCTGCTGCCAGCTTGGGAACTGCTGTCTCGCCAGGGTAACTGGTTGTCCTCCGGGAAGTGGTGCGCCGGCCCTCTTGGAAAAAATGGGGGCGCATGCGTGGGGGGCACACACATGTGCAGTGGGGGTTGCACGTGCGCATTTGCAGTGTGAGGTGCATGCACATTAGCATGGGGAGGGGTCATGTGCGCATGCGCAAATGGAGCGCCCATTGCATTATGGGTACTGGCACGCGAGAGCGCGCGAGGGCTCACACACTCGGACTTTTGGCACGCAACGCCAAAAAGGTTTGCCATCACTGTCCTATTCAATTGTTGCCTGTATAAGAGGGTGAGAGACAGGTACCTTGATCTATATATCAAACAAATGACCCATATCAAAACAACTTACATTATGTGTGACCAGAATCTGAAAATAGCATTTAACACAGCACAGTACTTAAGCAAAATAGTTCAGTTGAGATCTGCATATGTGTGACTGATTGGGGTAGATTGCAAAGGTGACAACAAAATATAATTTTAATTATATCTTAAATCATTGTATTCTATTCCAATTTCATTTTAAATTGTATTTTATCCGATTCCATTTTAAATTGTTTTTATCAAATTTTAATAATAATTTGTTTCTGGAATTTTGCACTTTGATATGGCCCAAGGGCTAATCAATAAAGTAAATGCTAAATATTGTCTCCCCCAAAGAAGTCAATTTCCAATGCTTTAGAGAATCAGGAAGGAGACAACTTACATGGGAAAGTATGGTACTTATTGTTTTACATACATGTAGCTATACAGGCCCTTTACACCTTTAGCTATACAGGCCCTTTGCACCTTTAGAATAGACAATATATAAAATCCAGGAAAATACTGCAAAGTAATAATCAAAAGAAATTAAAGGCAGGAGAAAGGGAAATCTGTGTATAACTAATTTACACAGCAATTGCTAAAAGCTCTCCAAACCTTTCTATCTTACAAAGCCTCTTTACTTATACCATATCCTTGCATTTATACATTACTTTTTGTACTTTAAATGTCTATATTCTTCATATATAGCATGTTTTCCCATGAACAAAATTTATTAATGCATTAATAGTAAAGGCTTTTTAATAACATTTGTTAATCAGAAAAGGTACTACCAAACTCCTGACTTCAAGCCTAACTTCTTGATCATCTTCTCTCCATCCATTCAGTCTTCCTTCATATACTTGTTCTATGATGTTATTTATTGCAAATATAACTGGAGCAATCAGTACTGAAGAAAGTTAGCGCCCACCCCTCAAGAAGAATGAAATATTTTAGGAAATATTAAAAAAGCAGAATATTATATTTTCCCTAAAAGAGATACATGTTTCTAAAGACAGAAACTCAGAGCCTCAGCTCTCTGCCCCAAGTAGAAACTAAGGGGCCAACTTTTAGAAATGCAGATCTGGTAATCCATTCAAGACAGGATTAAAACCCCAAGGAAGCCAGCATCTAGAATTAATTATATTTGTTAAACAAGATTAAAAATCCCAACTCATTGCTGGCCTTTGTGAGACAAACTAATTGAATTCAAATAACAAAATACATAAAACAACCCTCTAAATTACAAAATGCTGTAGAACAAACTGTATAAAATCCATGTGCTAATCAAACCAGGTGGTCAGCTACCCAGAATCACACGTGCTTAGTGGTTCTGCTTCACCATTAAACCATCTTTCCTCAGGAGCCTGAGTGGCGTAGCAGGCTAATGCCTCCTATTAAGGCAGCATTTAACATCCAGCTGCCTGCAATTACTGCGAGTTCTAATCTCACCAGGCTCAAGGTTGACTCAGCCTTCCATCCTTTCTAAGGTGGGTAAAATGAGGACCCGGTTTGTGGGGGCAATAAGCTGACTTTGTATAAATATACAAAAGTATGAAGGCTATTGCTTAATGCATTGTAAGCCGCCCTGAGTCTCCGGAGAAGGGCAGCATATAAATATAAATTAAAAAAAAAAACTCAGGTGGTCAGCTACCCAGAATCACACGTGCTTAGTGGTTCTGCTTCACCATTAAACCATCTTTCCAATCAGCCTCCATTTTTCCAGTGTCTTTCTCCCCACTTGGAACTGAACCCAGATGGACATTTCTTCCAACAGTATGAAACCCCCAAGATGGCATAGCAACCATGATTCTTTTTTTTTATTTATTTATTTATATACCACCCTACTCCTGAAGGACTCAGGGCAGTGAACAGCCATGAGATAAAACACATAATACAAAATTTAAAAGCAGAATAAAATTGAATTAAACAATTTGGCCGTAAACAAATTTAAAACACCCCAATAATTTAAACCAAATTAAAATTTACATTAATTAAAAAAAGAAAGAGGAGAAAAAATTAGGCCAGGCCAGCCTGGTGGAATAGGAAGGTCTTGAGAGCGCAGCAGAAGGTGCGTAGGTCCGGGATCCTCCAAATCTCCGGGGGAAGCTCATTCCAGATAGTAGGTGCCCCCACAGAGAAGACTCTCCCCCTGGGGGCCGCCAGTCGACATTGTTTGGCCGACGGCACCCGGAGGAACCCCTCTCTATGAGAGCGTACCGGCGGTGGGAGGCTACTGGTGGCAGCAGGTGGTCCCGTAAATAACTAGGTCCTAAGCCATGGAGTGCTCTAAAGGTGGTAACCAAAACCTTGAAGTGCACCCGGGAGACCACCAGGAGCCAGTGCAGCTCGTGCAGGAGAGGTGTTACATGGGAACACCATGACGCTCCCATAACCACCTGCGCGGCCGCACTCTGCACCAGTTGGAGCCTCCAGGTGCTCCTCCTCCTTCTTGATAGAAGTTCTCAATTACATACATGTTATAGGTACAGAATTAGCAGTAGGTTAGGATGTGGATAAAAAAGCAACTTTTTCATTTTTTTAAAAAAAATAAGCATTTTTCATATAGAGTAAGCACTTCAGTTGTACATATACACTTCATGACATCTTACAGAAATGAATATATGTCACTTAGCATCTGTTTGAACTTACAAAAGACCTCTCCAGATGTATTTACAGTTCTGATGCCCTGCCCCCCCCCCCCCACTCATCTTGCATACATGTGATCTCATTTGGGATGTTTGGCAACCAGCATTCATTTACAGCCATTTGCAGCATCCTGCAGTCACATGACCATGGTTTTTGCTTCACAACAGCAACATTTGCTTAATGATTGCCATAAAATATTCATAAAATTGGGTGCAGTCACATAGTAACTCACTTAACAACCACTACAATGTACAATTGTAGTTCCAGGTTCAATTACAGTGCCAAAGTATTTAATTATTTCATTTCCATAACATACCTCTAAACTCAGGTGAGCTTACAACTTGAAAAATAACTGCAGACAAATAAATTGGTCTCAGATACAAATAGTTCAATGACAGTTCTTTTAGAGTAGCAAATAAGCATTAAGTGTTTGTATTATTTATTCTTTTGGAATGGTTATAAAACTTTCTAAATTAATTATTGCTTTTCTTTTAGAGGAGGAAAAATGTATGGTTGTCATTATAAAACCTGATGCTGTTGCAGAAGGAAAAGTTGAAGAAATAAAGCAATTGGTGAGCATAAAAACACGCACACAATTCCATTTCAATTTTAAATGAGAATAGAAGGAATTTGCTAAGCTGAATCCGTAAAATTCATGAATCCCCTGAGCTGAGCAGAAGACACATTGTTATGACAGTTTAGTGTGAGCCTTGTCAAGAGCCCAAGTAAACTGTCTTACACAGGAGATTGCTGCTCTTAGATGCATCACTGAATGACTATGACATGGATGAGACACCTACAAATGGGCCAGGGCTTTGATCATACAGGGATTGATTTTATTTATTGGCTCTTCTTACAACCACCACCACCATTCAGGTCAACAAATGCCCCTCCTTTACAGTAAAAAGGATATTTGATTAGCAATGCCCTTTCTTAACAGGGTAATCCAGTTCATACACACTGAATACCCTAATATCTGAATTGTTTTTATATGCTTTCTGTGGTTCTACCATGTATATGGTTTAGAAGCTATTATTATACAGAATGCAGCAGCGAGATTGCTCAAATCAGCACTTTATTATGCACCTATTAGTGTTGAAGTTCAACACTGCATTGGCTGCTTATTAGCTATTGAACCAAGTCGAGGTTTTTCTAACGGGATTCAAAATTCTAACCATTATGTTGCCTATTAAATCTAACAGACCTGTAAAGTACTAAGTTCATTGGAAAAGTCATTATTGCGACTTGCTGCCAGATGTGACAGCTGCTTTTTTGGGAATGCTCTTCTCTCTGACATTCAGGTGATAGCAGCCTTGATGTGTTTTGGCAGCTCCTAAAGTACAATATTGTTTAAGATAATTTTTGTTACCGACTGCAGTAAAGATATTGAATAAATAAGGTAATTAATAAGTCATATATAAGGGAAGAAAGCAGAATGTGCCTCAACTTGTTTGGCTTTGAATAACTATGACCTGATTAATATTTATCTGAAAGACCACCCAGAAATTGTGAGCTGTAGACTAGAGAAAACAGAAGCTGGAAGAACAAAATGATAAATCACTTCAATTTAGTGGTTTAAAAACATGTAAATCAAGGGAAATTTTATTTTTAAAAGTGAAGTGTTCATGAAAGTCTGCATAACAACACATACACACCACTTATGTAAAATAAAATTTTAGGGCTAAAACCAGGGTGAAATGTTACCAGTTCTCTCCAGTTCAGCGAATCGGTAACAATCAAAACTAACAGTTTGGTTGAACTAGTAGTTAAAAAAAGCTACGATCTGACAATCACTTGTGTCATGAGGTTTAGCAAAGCTAAACTGCACACCACAGCTGATCCCCCCCCTCATTGTTCTACTTACCTTCCCAAGCCTCCTTTTGGTGTGTAGTCCTTTTGCTATGCATGCGCGTGCATGCAGTACGTACCAAAATGAGGCTTGGGAAGGTAAGTAGAACAGCGAGCGGGGAATTAGCTCTGGCGTGCAGTTTAGCTTTGCTAGAAAGCAGGAAATCCTGCAAAGCTAAACCATGCAGCACGGGTGATTGTCAGATCGTAGCTTTTTTTAACTACTGTTTTGACTGAACCAGTACCTTTTTAAATGTGTAGCATGCGTTTGGTGTGCACTGTGCAGGTGCATTTAGTGCACACTTGGCGCACAGCACACATGCACAACCAGCAAACCGGTAGCAAACGGTTCAGATTTCACCCCTGGCTAAAACTATATGATGGATTAAATACTTACCAGGTAAGTATAGTATACTTAGCATACATAGTATACCATAAAGGCTTATTGAGCGCTGGAAAGACCAAACTGGCCTACAAAAAAGGAAGAGTACAAAAGAGACCTGGCAAGCAAAGTATTACATGGTCAATGTATTAAAAAAAAATAGCAATCCAAGCAGATAATAACAAGATATGGTAATGGCTAAGAGCAGGAAAATTGAAGTAAGAGACAGAGATTTCTGGATGCACAAAATCAAGCCTTCAGAACAAATGCACACAAAGCCAGAATTGAAAAGACAGCAACAATGCAAATGCTACCTGTGCAAAGAAGCTGAAGAAGCAATAGACCATCTAGTTGCTACTGGAAGAAAATTGCATATATTGATTAAAAATAATGACATGATAAAGTAGTAACAATGATGCACTAGAAGATCTGCCAGAAATAGCAATAGCAATAGGACTTAGATTATATCATAAGAAGAAAGGGAAGAAAGGAATAATTATAGAATATTCCAGTACAGGCTAAGAACAAACCTCACACTTAAGCCCACTCAACACTGAAAAATTTAAAATTGGACAATTTAAATGATCTACTAGAACTTAACATTTATAAACTAGACCATTTTTAACTGTTAGAACTTTAAATTTTTAGCTAGACTTTCCCCTCCAAATTTGAAATTTTAAATGATTTTTTAGAATATTAAAATTCTAAATTGGACATTTTTCCCTTTAAAAAATCTGTGATAAAACCTTCAACACTTTCATTTTAATTTTTTTTAAACCACTCATGGAAAAAAAAACTGATGCTATTGTGATCTGCAAAACATATTCCATGTATACACTTATGCTCATAGAATACCCAAACTATATATGTACCAAATGTAAACTAATCAAGCTACTCGAAGAAAAAGTAAAGGGTCTAGAGTAGGGGTGTCAAATTCAATTTCATTGAGGGCCCCATCAGGGTAGTGTTTGACCTCGGAGGCCGGGGTGGGCATGTCCAGAGTAGGTGTGGCCAGCTTGACTTTACTTGTGTCACGGGCATCTGTTGTGGCCCAAGTACTTTGCCAGTGAAAACAGGCTTCTGAGCTCCATTTTCAGCTGCGATGGCCTCTTGCCACTCTCTGCCAGTAAAAATGAGCTCTGTTTTCACTGGCAGAGGGCAGCAGGAGGCCGTTGCAGCTGAAAATGGAGCCTGGAACGGCTGCAGGGATCTTCCTGAGCTCCATTTTCACTGGCAGAAACACCACGGGCCAGTTCTTTGCTGTTTTTAGTATGGCTCCACAAGCCAGATCTAAGCACCCCATGGGCTAGATCCCACCCTGAGGCCTTGAGTTTGACATTCTTGGTCTAGAGGAAACTCTAACCACTCTGAAACTCAACCTACAAAGTGAGAAATCCCAAGCCTTGCAAGAATAATATGCCCAATACATAATAATGATCAAACAACTTCTAAAAGAATTGATCCCTTAGAGGAAGAAGAAGACAGATGGAAACATGTCACTCACAGAAAAAACACAAACCTAGTACAAAACCCCTGTCCAACCCAACCCACTCTGATGAAGAAAGTCAAGGACTTAGGTGCACAAGTAGTTTTTTCAACTGTATTTCCAATGAAAGGACAACATCCAGGAAGAGAGCAAAGAATTCTAGAAGTGAACCACTGGCTAAA
Source organism: Ptyas mucosa (assembly GCA_012654045.1). Taxonomy (NCBI): domain Eukaryota; kingdom Metazoa; phylum Chordata; class Lepidosauria; order Squamata; family Colubridae; genus Ptyas; species Ptyas mucosa. The sequence goes on from WNWU01013467.1 coordinate 126,776, forward strand.
GGGTTGGTATAAATGCACAGAGTCTGAGGAACAAACAGGGTGAACTTGAACTATTAATACATGAAAGTAGATAAGATATAGTTGAAGTAACAGAAACTTGGTGGAATGAAACCCATGACTGGAACATACTGATAGAAGGATACAAACTGTTCAAAAAAACCAGACCCCATAAAAGAGGAGGTGGAGTTGCACTGTATGTAAAGGACCATTATATTGCTACAGAAATGCATGAAACCAAAGACGAAAACTTCTTAGAATGCATATGGGTCAATATAAAAGAAAAAAGAATGACATGGCCATAGGTGTATACTATAGGGCACCCAATCAAGCAGAAAAAAATAGATGTCCTTTTTGCTAACCAACTAACAAATATATGTAAGAAACACACTACAATAGTAATGGGGGACTTCAATTACCCTGACATCAATTGGAAGATTAATTTTGCACCAAGTGAGAAATCAAATAAGTTCCTAGCCAACCTAGCTGACAACTTTGTTGTCCAAAAGGTAGTGGAGGGAACTAGCAAGACAGTCATACTAGACTTAATTCTTACAAACAGAGAAGAAGTGATAGAGGGAGTTGAAACTGCGGGAACCTTGGGTGAGAGTAAGCAATAGAAAATAATGATACCAGAGTCTTAGATTTTAAAAGAGCTGATTTTAATAAACTCAGAGAGAACTTGGAAAAGATTCCTTAGATGAAAATCCTAAAGGGGAAAATAACTCAAGAATCTTGAGAAACTCTGAAAAATATTATCAGAAAAGCCCAGTCCAACACAATACCACTGGGGGGAAAAAACAAGAAATCCAAGAAGAAACCACCATGACTGCACAAAGATCTCTCTGACAAATTGAAAGACAAAAGGGGCAAGTGCAAAAAATGGGAACATATTCTGCCCCAGCTACAGACCCCAAAGAACGCAGCACAGACTGTACAAAGTCTGTACAAATCTTAATTTAATAATTAAAGACTACTAATGAGCTTTCTTAGTAGTTGTTCAAACACAAGTACAATAAATCAGTCTTTTCTGAACCAGGGCTCTTAATTTAACTTCATTAACAGCCGACAAGAATTCAAAGAATAATAACTCAGTTCTGAGGCACAGTATTTCAGATAACCATAATCTTACTGTGGTTGGCAGAATGCCCAGAAGCAATTTGCAGGAAAACTGATAAGAGAAAAACAAAAGTCGAAATCAAACGTTTCTGTAATCAAGACTCGAAGAAATGTGAACGAAGTTGTTTCCTGCAAATTGCATCAGTCGTTGTCCTTCCATAAATAGGCTAGGGGAGTGGCCAATTAGCCCCAAGCCTTACTCTCGAGGAGACCTCCTCCTGAGGAGCCTCTCCTGCCTTTTCACAGCTCTGAGCGCTTGTGCATCAAGAAGATGCTCCTCCTCTTCTTCCTCTTCACTTATGGGAGCTTCTGGAGGTTCTGAAGGCCTTGGCTGAATCCCTGCCTCTGGCAGCACATCTTCTCCAGTCTCCTCATTGTCTGACTCAAGTGCCAACTGCACAGGCTGCTGGCGCAGCATCATACCAGCCTTTCCGCTGTTGGAATCAGCTACTAACTGCACAGGCCGCTGACGGGCCACAACAGAACAAGGACACATAACTAAGGCAGAATATCAGCAGATAGCCAGAACATGCACAGACAAATTCAGGAAAGCAAAGGCTCAGAATGAACAAAGACCTACAACAAAAGTCAAAGAAAATAAAAAAAATTCTTCTAACATAAATAACAAGAAAAAAATCAAGGAAACAGTTAGTCCACTAAAGAGAGAAGATGGCAAGGAAGTAACAGGCAACAGAGAGAAAGCAGAGCTGCTTAACTCATTCTTTGCATTGGTCTTCATTAAGGTGACCAGATTTTAACATTGGTAAAGAGGGACACCTGTGGGTGTGGCTTATTTTGTGGGTGTGGCTTGGAGGTCATGTGACTGGGTGGGCGTGGCTAGCTGGTCATGTGACCGGGTGGCCATGGCTATGTGTATAGGGACTACTCAGAGGGCTGAAAAAAGTCATTTCTGACAGGTCCTCGCACTTTTGACTGGTCCTCACACTTATGACCATCCTCACATTTATGCCCATGCAGCATTCTTAACAACCATGTCATTCATTTTACAACTGCTTCTCTTCACCATGGTGATAAGATAGGGCAAAAAATGTAAAATGTGAGGACAGTCGTAAGTTCGAGGACTGGTCAAAAGTGCGAGGACCAGTCAAAAATAACTTTTTCAGCCCTCTGAGTAGTCCATGTGCACAAAAGGACTACCCAGAGGGCTGAAAAAAGTCATTTCTGACAGGTCCTCACACTTTTGACCAGTCTTCGCACTTATGACTGGTCATCATTTATGCACATTGTAGCATTCTTAAAAACGGTGTCACTCATTTCACAACTGCTTCTCTTCACCATGGTGACAAGATAGGGCACAAAACGTAAAATGTGAGGACAGTCGTAAGTTCGAGGACTGGTCACAAGTGCGAGGACCAGTCAAAAATAACTTTTTCAGCCTTCTGAGTAGTCCATGTGCATAAAAGGATATAGCAATAAAGAGGGATGAAGGAAGGGAAATTAGAGTAGGAGTGAGGTTAAGAGAGGGAGGAAGAGAGGAGAAGAAGAAAGGAAAAGGAAGTAGGAAGGAGAAGAAGAGGGGGGAAGAGAAAGTAAGAAGGAAAGAAAAGAGAGAGGTGGTAGGTTTGAGGAGAAAGATTGCTGTACAATAAAAAAGATGAAAGGGAAGAAAACCAACCCCAAACAAATATAAAGCTATTAAGATAAATAATGAATTGTTAAAGTTTAAAGAATAAAAGAGAACAAATATGAATAAATAGCAATAATTAGAAACACACATACAAACATACAATGTATTTTCTTTGAACAAAGTATTTGGCCAGTTCACAAATTTAAACAGTGTTTAGTCATTTCACTTAAATTTACAATTTCTATATTTCCTTTTTGCCATATTTATTCCTCATCTATTTTTTAAAAAACCAATATTACCCTTCATCCTCATCTCTAATCTTAATCAATTTTTCCCTTCTATTCTATATTATACCCCTTCCCATTATCATCTATTTTTATATCCATCCTCACATTGGTTAATTATGTAATATTACAGTTGGTTAATACAAATTCAATATTTTAATATAAATCAATTAGTTATATAACTATCTTTTTTGTATATTAATCAATATGAATATGAATATTGCAATTATTTCCATGCAATCCAATTTCTTACAAATCAATTAATTATATTTACCAATAATAATAAACCAAATAATTTCCCCCAATATTCTTCCAAACCACAACTTAACCATTTCTGCTTTCAACACAATATACAATTAATAGTATCTCAATTATTACAATTCCCTAGTTAAATAGAACTTTTTTTTCTTTTGTGTTTTAAAATCTTGAACTCTCCTCTTTTGCCATTTGAATAAATTTCCCATTGTTTTCACCTACCTTTTTTGATGAGGAAAAAGAAATCTGCCTTTCCAACATTGCTAGCAAACAGCAAAGGCAACACCCTGCTTAGTTTCGGTTTCGTTTTCAGTTTAAATTGCACAAAGAGAAAAAAAAACTAGAGGGAAAAAAACTGTTTAAATTCTTGCTGCGGGGCTTCAAAGGGCCGCCTATGTTTTTTTTAAACACTGATCGGCTGTAGGGTGGGCCTTTGAAGCCCCGGGGCAAGAATTTAAACAGTTTTTTTTCCCTCTAGTCATCAGCTGGGACTCAGGAGGCAGCAATAGATTGGGAGTGGGCGGGGTAAGCAAACCCCGTTCTCCCGCCGTTCCCTAGCTTGTCCTGCATTCCTTCCAAAAATCGGGACTTTTTAAAAATGCAGCGGGACGCGGGACAAATCGTTGAAAATCGGGACTGTCCCGCCAAAAGCGGGACGTCTGGTCACCCTAGTCTTCATGCAAAAAGCAACTATAGCCCAACCTACCAAAAACATAACTGTAAAAGCCAGACTAAAAATACAAGTTAAAATAAGCAAAAGAATAAGTCAGAGAACACCTGTCTGATCTTGACGAATACAAATCACTGGGACCTGATGGGCTACATCCCAGAATTCTAAAGGAGCTTGCAGATGTCATCTCAGAACCACTGTACCACATCTTTCAAAAATCCTGCAGTTTCAGGGAACTACCAGAGGACTGGAAAAGAGCTGATGTGGAAAAGAGGTTTCCATCTTCAAAAAAGAAAAGGAAAAAAAAGCCAGACCAGGAAACTACAGACCAATCAACCTAACATCAATACCCAGGAAGATATTGGAAAAGATAAAAAAACAGTTCTGCCAACATCTAGAAATGAGTAAAGTAATAACTAGCAGTCAGCATGGGTTTGTTAAAAACCCAATGCCAAACAATCTTTTTTTTTTGAAAAATATTTTTTTATTTTTTTCCAAACATAAACATAAAATATATCTTTTAAGAACAAGTCTTGATCCAGTCATAGATAGGTCACTTACATTCCTTTAACAAGCTCTATTCCCAATTTCCCCGTTACATCTTTTAAAATTAAAAATCAAAACAAACATTTTTAACACAAATTCTAACATCTTAATCTAAACCAGACTATTATATTACCAAAATCTTAATTTCCAAATAAACTACTCATTTTTATATCCACTTATAAATCAAAATTCTATCTAGCTTAATTGCCTCCCTTACATCTTTTAACATTAAAATCAAAAACACAAATTTTAAAAAATATTCTAACATCTTGATCTAAATGTTTACCTTACTATTTTATTACCACAAATCTTAGTTCCCAAAATTGTACAACTCTATTTTTATTTCAATTTATAAATCAAAATTTTATCTATATTTCTTACTCTCTAGACCCATTTCATTAAATCTTTAAATCTTAAACTTTAACAATTACACTTAATTTTCTTAAATTTGTCATCTAATACACATTTCAATTTACACAGATTCATCTCATACTCATTTTGCTTCATTTTATGTTGAAAAAGTTTTTATTTTATAATCAAGCAAGCGTACAATTCATAGTCAATCATACAATGTATCCTCTAAGTATATTTTTATATTTTCTTCTTGTTCTAGAAATGTCATATCTTAATTTTATCATCTCATTTATTGTGACATTTTTTCAATTTCTTACTTTACTATTAATACATATATCTGTACTTCAATTTTATCCCCTCCCATCCTTCAACCCCCCTCCCCCCCACACACACCCCCCTTCCCACAGCAAAACACGGTATAACATTTAACAAACAAAAACTAAAATAAGCTAACTTACTACAGAATTCAAAACTCCCTCTCACTCTTTAACTCCTCTTTTAACAATTATCCATCAACCTATGCTTTATAATTTCCATTTGTTAAATCCTGTTTAACTTAAACATTTCATCTCATATAACTTTTTAAAATCCCATAATCTTAAATTAGACATTTTAAAATCTCTTAATGCATCAATAAGACATCCTTCAAAATATAAATTTCAAAACTTTTACAAAACTATCCATTAAAGTTTAATATTAACACTTCAATAAATTGAAAAAAGCTATCCAATTTTAATTAAACCTTTTTACTTCAATAAAACAATAAACTTATCAAATTTATCACAGAGATCACGGAGATCCTCCTCAAAAGTCTATATTTCCCCCCAATCCTTCCTCTTCAATAGTACTTCTTCAGCATTACTCTTAAATCATGTCTGACTTAAGCCTTTTATCACATATAACTTATAAAAATCCGTAATCTTAAATTGAACATTTAAAAAATTTCAAAACTTACAAAACTATCCGTTAAAGTTTAAATTAACCATTTTAATACTTCAATAAGTTTAAGAAAGCTATCCAATTTTAATTAAATCTTTTAGCTTCAATAAAACAATAAACTTTTCAAATTTATTACTAAAATCCTCCTCCCAAAAAAAATTAATCTCCTGTTCTTCTTTTCTTCCTATATCTTTTCCAATCCTTTCTCTTCAGTATTTTTTTTCCTTTTTCAGTGTTGCTCTTCCCCCTGCTTTTATTTTTGAAAATTTTTGAATTTTAAGTTGAGGTTGATGTATCTTTAAGACTCTTTCTTCTCTTACAATTGTATCTTTTAATTTGAAACCGTAGTCCCGACTCTTCCTGCTCTTATAATCAGTCATTTCATCCCTTAAATGTTGATTCTGTGTATAAAACCAAAGATTGTCACAATGTTTGCTGTTTTGCAGTGAAGAGGCTGATTGCTGTTTTCCTGTTAATTGCGTGGAAGCCTCTGGCAATACGACTATATCCTGTGTAATAACCTCCATCTTAATCCTGACAACTTTTCTTCTGTCCTCCAGAGTCACATTAGTCAAGTTAATTTGTTCATCTTTTCCAGCCAGCAAATCTTTGTTATTATTCAAATTATATTTTTGAAAGGTTCTTTCAATTAAGTCTATTATAACCGAAGTAAAAGAGTTTAAAAGTTCTTGAAGAACCCCTACAATCACAGCTTGTGAATTTGCTGACTCATATGATGAGAATCTTACAGCTCTATTGTCAGCCATATTTCAATCTTCACTTTATATTAATTCCACTATCAGGCCAGTAATTCCAGTTATTTTCCACCAAGTTTAAAAAATAAAAATTGATTAAAATCGATACCTTAGTCTTTTCCATTCAGCTTCCATTTGCAATCTTTTTCTTTATGTGTAATCCAGTAGCGTTAACAAGCACTTTCAATGGTAAGTTCCATTTTCATGCCCGCAAGCAACATTCCCCCTTTGTTGTTTAAAACGGAGTTGAAGATCAGTATATACAATTTCTATGTTATCCTGAGTTGCTCTGCCAGCATCCAAAGTCAAAGTTCTTATAATCCTTAAAATTGCTTGCTGGTGTGGACGCGATGCCTCGTTCTGCATAAAGCAGAATCATCCCAGGTCCAGAGAATGAAAGGCTTTCAGGGAGCTCTCATCTTGCAAGCCCCAGGCTTAAAAAGAAAAATCTGGGGATCTAGGGGAGCTCTACCCAGACCCTTCTACTCTCTCTCCTCCTTTTCCCCAGGGGGAGAGTTTCAAATTGCTAGACAGCAGGTTTTCGCTGTTCTGGCGATTAAACAGAATCCCGGGACTGGAGCTCCTGAAGGAGCGTCCGTTCGGCATGCGCGGAGCCACTGAATCCCCTCATTTCGCTTCATGTTAGTTGTTTTCCAACATATTCTTTTTCACCCCATATTATTTTAGGTATTTTCCAACATATTCTCCTCTATATCTCCAACTATTTGTTTGGCTGACTTCCAGCATATTTTATTTTAGCTGATATCCAGCATAATCTCCTCCGTATCTCCACTTATTTTTTGTCTGATTTCCAGCATATTTTGTTTTGGCTGATTTCCAGCATATTCTCCTCCACCTCTCCAACTCTTGTTTGGCTGATATACAGCATATCTTATTTTAACTGTTTTCTTTTCAATATATTTAATCTATTATTTAACTATTTCCTAACATACTCTTCCAGGGTGACTTCCAACATATTTCTTAATATTAATCATTTCCAGCATACATTAAGTTCAATCACAATTGTATATCTTGTTTTATCATCCAATAATACATTAATCATTCAAATTTAATCATATTTACCATTCTCAACTTTGTTTACAATTTAAAATTAAAACATATTATATCAGGTATATTCTCTTCTTATTCTCTCATAATCTAATAAGTTTTCTTAGGTTTATCTCATATTAGCATATACTCTTGTATTTTTATAAAGATCTCATTTTTAACCACTTTTACATCAATTTTCTATTTTATACCTTCTTTTATTCTCCATCTTTATTATTCTATAAGCACCTCCTGTTTATATTTAAAAATCATTTAAACATTTTTTTTAATTATTATTATTTTATTCATTTTTAAAATTTGATTTATATGCCGCCCTTCTCCAGAGACTCAGGGCGGTTTACAATGTATTAAGCAATAGCCTTCATACTTTTGTCTATTTATACAAAGTCAACTTATTGCCCCCCCTCAATCTGGGTCCTCATTTTACCTACCTTAGAAAGGATGGAAGGCTGAGTCAACCTTGAGCCTGGTGAGATTTGAACCTGCAGTAATTGCAGGTAGCTGACAGCTAAGTGCTATTTTAACAGTGCTTTAGTCCACTGCTCCACCAGGCTCCTTTAAACATTTAAACATTTAAACATTACATTTTAATTTTATTTCTTCATTTCCCTATGTGCCCATAAGAATTCCACTTCAAAATCCATGTTTCCATGTTTGAAACTCTATAAGTCATTTTAATTCTTTTGTAACATCTGTTCCATATAAAATCCATTCGCTTCTCTTCTTTTGTTCCTATGCCACATCTTTTGTTCCTGCACCAATTAGTTTCAATTTTAGTAGTTCCATTATATTTCTTCTTTCTTTATCAAATCACCCATAGACAGAATAGGAATCTCCAAAATGCTAAATTCCATAGTTATTTTCACAATAATCCAAAACCAGTAGGAAGTCAGAATATTTCTTTTTCAAGCAGAAGGTGAGTCTCTACAATCCACACTTTCACTTAGTCACAGCAATCTCCATTTTGTATCCATTATGTAACCATCTGTTTGTCTCTCTTTTAACTTTTAAAGGTGTTAAATCCATAGTTATCACTTTTTGCTTTTTCCAAGGATCAAATCAATTCCAATTTAAAGAAAAACCTAATTTTCTAGTATATTAATAATCAATTCTATCCAGTCAGTCTGTACCAAGGCAGATTCCTTAATGGGTCTTTGTCTCCTCTTATTACTTTGCCAGATCTTCATGCCCCACAAATCTACAGCTGCTATTTAAAGCTGGGGGTCTTATTGGTAAAAGTCCATACTCAAGTGTTGTTTTCCGCCAGGGTTGGTGTCACTCACCTGGCTTCGAAGTACCTCATTCTTTCTTCTTTCCTCCTGCACAATTCTTTTCCCGGTTTGTCGCAGCTTCGTGACAGCCGCCATGGCTGCCACCCCCCCACCGCCGACTCAGAGGGTTCCCTCTGGCCTCCGAGGAACTTGCCTGTTCCTCTTGGCCATCCAAGGCACCCCTCTTCTTCCCCCATCCCTGCAAAACGGGTTCGTTCTGAAGACCCATCGGCAGCGATTCATCAGTCAGGGTTTTTGCAGGGCTCATCAGAGCCTGCTATTTCCCTGACTGCATCATTGCAACGCCAAACCAGAAGTCTTGCCAAACCAATCTTATTTCATTCTTCAACATAGTGACTAAATTAGTAGACCAGCAAAATACTGTGGACATAATATACTTAGACTTCAACAAGGCATTCAACAAAGTAGACCACAATCTACTTCTTGGTAAGCTAGAAAAAAGTGGGAGATCCATCACCACCAGATGGATTCGCAACTGGCTGGCAAACCATACTCAACAAGTAGTCCTTAATGGGTCTATGTCTACATGGAGGGAAATAAGTAGTGGGGTACCACAAGATTCTGTCTTTGGCCCAGTATTCTTCAATATCTTCATAAACAACTCAGATGAGGGAATAGAAGGGGAACTTACCAAATTTGCAGATGATACTAAGCTGGTGGGAATAGCTAACACTCTAGAAGATAGCCTCAAGATCCAGATGGATCTTGACAAACACTGGGCCCTATCTAACAAAATAAAATTCAATGTACAGAAAAGTAAAGTCTTACACATAGAAAAACCAAAAGTACACATATAGACTGGATGAAACCAGGCTTAATAGCAGTATCCGTGAGAGGGATCTTTGAGTCTTAGTGGATAATCAGATAAATATGAGCCAGCAGTGTGCAGCAGCAGCCAGGAAAGCCAATGAAATCCTAAACTACATTAACACAGGGATTCAATCAAGATCAAGTGAGGTACTAATACCACTCTATAAAGCCTTAGTAAGGTCACACCTAGAATATTGCATCCAGTTTTGGTCACCACACTATAAAAAAGATGTTGAGACTCTAGTGCAGCAAAGAGCAACCAGGATGATTAGGGGACTGGAGACTAAAACATATGAAGAATAGTTACAGGAACTGGGCATGGCTAATCTAGTGAAGAGAAGGACCAGGGGAGACATGATAGCAGTCTTCCAATATTTGAGGGGCTGCCACAGAGAGGAAGGGGTCAAGCTATTTTCCAAGGCACCTGAAGGCCAGACAAGGAATAATGGATGGAAACTAATCAAGGAGAGATTCAACCTAGAAGGAGAAATTTTCTGACAGTGAGAACAGTCAACCAATGGAACAGCTTGCCTTCAGAAGTTGTGGGAGCTTCATCACTGGAGGCTTTCAAGAAGAGATTGGACTGCCATTTGTCAGAAATGGTGTAGGGTCTCCTCCTTGGGCAAGGGGTTGGACTAGATGACCTACAATGTCCCTTCCAACTCTATTAATCTCTTTAATCTGTTAATATACTGCTTCATAGTGCTTTACAACAGTCAGGGGTGTCAAACTTGATTTCATTGAGGACCACATCAGGGTTGTGTTTGACTTCAAGGGCCAGGTGGGCTTTCCAGGGTGGGCATGGCAAGCTCAATATCATTCATGTCAGGGGCACCTGTAGTGCCCCAGGCAGGGCTGGAGGGATCCATTGTGTCCAGCGGAGGAAGGTGAGGCCAGGGAGAGCACCAAAACTTTGTCCTCCAGAGGAGCCTTGCGGTCCCTCTCAAGCCAGGGGAGGACCCCCAGATGGTAGCGCAGGCTGTCCAGAGTCTTAGGCAGTGGAAGGCAAGTGCCCAGCCTGGCACTAGAGCTCTCAGGACACCAGGACCCCACAATTCAACTCAGCCCAGCCCCGCTCCCCAAAGGGGTGCCAGGCTGCACTTACCTCCTCACTGCTGTTCTTGCTCTTCTTGGCCAGGTTGCTCATGGTTTGTGCAGAAGGGCAGAGTGTGTGGGTCAGAGGGAGGCCCACTCCCTCTCCATGCAAGGAAACTTGGCTTTATAACCAAAGCATCCTCAGTGATTGGGTGGGAGACTACCAGGAGAGATCTGGAGGAGCAGACAAGGGGATAGCAAAAGAGCAGCAGGGCTCTGGTGGCCAAGCACTAGGCAGGAGTTCCCTCAGACCCTGCCACTCATTATAATCTTCCTTCCTTCCTTCCTTCCTTTCCCCTTCTTTTTCTTTCCCTCTTCATTCTCTTTTCTTCTTCTTTCCCCTCTTTCCTTCCTTGCACTCTTCCCATCTTCCCATCTTTTTCTTTGTCTTTCCTCTTTCCATTTCTCCTTTTCTGTCCCTTCTTGGATTGTCAAATGCAAAAGGGGAAACATTTCTCGATGCCTCCTTGCCTTGTGATCAAATGCCACTTTTGCTAGTAGTTTGTTTTACTAGCACTCTGTCAGCAAAAATGGAGCCCAGGAGGTCCATGTGCCATCCTTGGCTCCGTTTTCAGCCATGACGGCCTCCAGCAGCCCCCTGCCAACAAAAATGGAGCTCAGAAGGGCTGTGCACAGCCTTCTTGAGCTCCGTTTTTGGTGGGAAAGGGTTGCCAGAGGCCATCATAGCCAAAAGCAGAGCTCCGGAAGCTGCGCACAGCCTCCCGAGTTCCATTTTCTCTGGCAGAGGCACTGCAGGCCAGTCCTTCACTGTTTCCAGAGCGGTCTCACAGCCAGATCTAAGCACTTGTGGATTGGATCTGGCCCGCAGGCCTTGAGTTTGACACCCCTGCCCTAAGTGGTTTACAAAGTCAGCATATTGCCCCCAACAATCTAGGTCCTTATTTTACTGACCTTGTAAGGATGGAAGGCTGAGTCAGCTTTGAGTTGGTCAGGTTCAAATGCCATTTGCCAATAAGAAAAAACTGAAAGGACCACAGCAGAGGCAAAATAATAAAAAATGAAGAAGCTAAAGTGCTCTGGGACTTAAAAATTCAAACAGGCAGGCACATTTAAGGCTTAACAAGTGCCAGTAAGAAAGAAACGTCTGGATAGTGGATATGGCTGTACCTGGAGACAGAAGGAGAGAAGGCAAAGAATTGGAGAAGATAACAGAATACAAAGACCTGCAAATAAAAATAGTACAAGTGGGGTAAAAGAAAGCAAACATAGTACCAATAGTAATAGGTATCTTGGGTACAATCCAAAAACATTGGAGCACAATTTGAATATCATCAACATTGACAAAATCAAAATCAATCAGCAATGAATTGCAAAAGGCAGCTTTATTTGGAATGGCTTATGCCCCCCAACTAGGTGTGGGTTTTTTGGCAATAATATAGAAGCAGTTTGCCTTTGTCCTTTTGTGGAGCGTGGGTTAACTTTCAAACTGGCACTATACCAAGAAAGTGGGGAATCTAAATTTCCCTCCCGCCTGATATTTATTTTGTAAAATTCTCCCTATCAATGGAGTGGTTTAATAAAAAGAATCCATTGGCTATTTAATTCAAATTAAAGGTTTAAAGTCTTCCCTTTATAGTTCCCTCTACATGCATGGTAGTCATGATATGGAACAAGTTCTTCTGAACCTAGGGCACTGATAAAACAAAACAAAAAATAGCTGCACTCTAAGCAATAGATTATCACATTTACCCCTTGCTCTATAACCCAATTGCTATTCAAAACTCCCCCAAAACTTTGTCGACTTTGGCTTTGAACTGCATTTTGCCAGTTCTCAGAATGCAGCACTTTGTCAAGCATTCTAATAAAATCATTACCAACTCTAGCAATGGAAGCTTTTGTTCCAGTCTCCATTTCAAAGAGCGGCAAAGATTATAACAATTTAACCTTTTAAAAACACCTTCAAACACTGACCCTATATGTCTATTTCCCATCAAGTATTAATTTATATCCCTGTAGTCCTATCTCTCTATTAAACATTTTAGGAGCAGCATTGTTTGTGCAAAATCCAATGAATGTATAACTAGATAATTAAAAGTGGGAACTGATTGGCACAATCTTATTAGCTAATAGTTTGCCTCTGGATTTCTAACCATGGGGAAAAGATTGAATTGCCAAGGTAACAGGTTACAGTAACAGAGTTGGAAGGGACCTTGGAGGTCATCTAGTCCAACCCCCTGCTCACACAGGAGACCTATACTAGAGATTCGAACCTCTGAACTGCTGACCTTTCTGATCAACAAACTCAGTGTCTTAGCCACTTGAGCCACCTAATTGTTTGATGCAGAGTACAGTAGAAGAAAAGCAAAAAAGTATCAACAGCATTTTTAATTCTAAGAATAATTGGTATCCCTGGCTTATTAAGGGATACATTTCTTTTCTTTAGAAAGAAACTCTTTTAAGGCTTTGGTAAAATGTACATTTATTTAAATTTAGTTAACATATTCTTAAACTAAATAATTGGTTAATTTAAAAAAACTTTGAGAACTGAAACAAATAACCCATTTCCCCCTTTTTGAATATACTTGCATTTTTCTACAACTGAAGATTATTGAAGCAGGCTCTGTCATTCTTGCAGAAGACAAGAAGATTTTAACTGATGAGCAAGTTAGGAATTTTTATGAAAGCAAATCAGAAGAGGTAATAAATTCAAGAAGGTGGGGAGGTGAGGGCACAGTTATTGTTAAGATATAAAAGATTTTCAATATAGAGGAAAATATTATTCATTGTAATTAGTGAAAATTAGTTATGATATAAATTGCATGTTACCATAGTTGTGAAAGTTCAACCATATCATGCCTTTTAAATAACCCAGAAGTTAACACTATATGAACGAATTTCTCTCAAGGTTACCTTCCCAAGCCTTCCCAAGGTTACCTTCCCAAAGACTTAAAGGGTCTTCTTCTAGAATCATGAACAATCATTATTCTGATATAACAGTAATGAGACAAGATTTCTATCATTTCAACAATAGCTGGGTGATGTTAAAAATATTATAATTCACTAGGAGGAATGGCTTCAATGCCAGAGCTAGAATAGAGCTAGAATAGCAAGAATAACGATGGTTTGGTTCTTTGGTTTGAAAGTCTCAGTAGATGCTTTTCAGATTTCCCAACTCAGTATCTCCAAAAGCAATAGCATCAATTGAAAGTGATTTGGATAGAGACAGTTGATACCTGCACTTCCACACCCCAATCAGGAACTAAAAAGCAAATTAAGAAGGTATGGATTAAGGCAAATCCATTTATTTACCCCAATAAAGTTGCACCCTGAACAAAAGTGAAAATCCTAAGGTTGAGACCGAAATAAATGTAATATTTGACAACACCTTCAAACCAAACCTTTAAAATTTAGTCACAAACCATGCCAAAGACAATATGTTTTTAATAATGTAGATTAAAGTTGAACCCAGCAGATAAGGACAATTTAAAAATGACTAAAGACAAGTGTGGCAGTGAAAGAATTAAGGGCATGATAGTGGTGGGGGAGTCTTTGGTGCTTCCCTTCCCTTGGTGCTCTAAGCTCATGCTTATTTCGCTTTAATGATTAAAATAGAGCTGACAGTAGAAGTAAGCCTGCAATATGGCATTTAGTTACAATATGCTCTCTGGCATGACTTATTTTTAACAGTTATGATCAAAGAAGGCTCTGAAGAAAGGGTAGATTGGAACTAAAATGGACTCTTGCAATTCAACCTATCTTACAAAGTTGTTGGGAAAAAAATAAGAGGGAAATCTTGACCTTAATAAATGATGGAGAATTAATGTAATAAATAAACAATTCTGGTTTTTCAATGTCAATCATTCCTATTCAGAGGAGCTATTAGGTAGGTATGCTAGTTTGTCATGGCAATTGTATTCTGTTTGGGGCAAAGCAAGTTAGAAAAGCCTTCATTTTACAAAGCATTTCCATATGGTCTGCCTAAAGAGTAGGACATGACAGTACTAGACAAGCTTTGATGGGGAAGGGCTGCATTTAACATCTGGAAAAAGTTTAAGAATAGCTGGAGATGTGGCAATAATATAAATAAGTAAGACCTGGATTTTTATTTTCCTGGATCTGGGAGATGAGAAATTAGGTCTTTGTTTTTTTAAGTATGTTAAACCAATGTAACAAATAATGGATATAAGCACCACAGTTCTACCTAATGAGATAGCTTATCCATCTTACAATAATTTTACTGAACATTACAGTTAATGTTTACATTAATTGTACATTAAAATTGAGAACAAATACTAATAAAAACATCAAACCATTCTTACTTAATCCACAAAGTGCTGCCTGATGGCCCTGGTTTTCTGATCCCTTTCAGGTAAAGGGGATTCTGAGGTTTAATTTTAGGGCTGTATTGAGGAATTTACAAAGCATCTGGCTGACAAAATTGCTGAGATTCATTCTCAGTTGGAGACCAAGTGAGGTATGGGTTTACTAGGGATGCTTGGAGAACAATCTTACCAGGGGTGGGTTCTACTTACCCTTACTACCGGTTCACAATGGGGCCACGCCCACTCACGCAAAGCTCGCCCATGCAAAGCTCGCCCATGCGCTCTTCTGTGCATGCACAGAAGCATTCTGATGACGTCGGGGTTGGTGGGCAGAGCCTCCCGCCAGTTGTACTACCGGTTCTATAGAACCCATGCAAACCAGGGGCAACCCACCACTGAATCTTACCCATTAACTGGGAACAGTTTGAGCCTGTTGGATGTAAGGAAGTCGTCAGGATCCTTGGGATAATAAATACATTATATCCCCTTTTCAAGAAGCCATCACTGAACCCTATTATTTCTGCTAACTTTTATCCAGCTTTCCTTTTTAGAAAAATGGTTGGGAAGATAATGCTCCAGCTTCAGAACATCCTGAGTGAAACAAATTATCTTAACCCCTTCTGCTTAGGTTTCAGGCCCAAATACAAGATGGAAATAGCACTGGTCACACTTCTTGATGATTGGGAGCAGGCAGGAATAGGATGGAGGTAGTGCAGTCGGGCTCTTTTTGACTCCTTGGCAGTTTTTGATATCATTAGTCATGGCTTTCTTTAGGGTTAATTTTGGAGTTGAGAGTGGGAGACACAGTCTTGTGCTGGTTCACTTCCTTTCTCTGGGACTGGTCCCAATTGGTATTGATAGGAAATGAAAGGTCCAGCACCTTTCTAACATCTATGGGAAGCTGTGGAGATCTGGGTGGGGAACAACAGGCTACAACTGAATGAAGTGGAATGACTGTATGTAGAAGGCTCTTCTGAATATGAGAATTTCCCATCTTTGGCCCTGCACTGTTCTAGATGTACCTGGTATATAATCTGGGGGTCCTCCTAGTTTCACCACTCCTGCTTGAAGAGCAGGTGGCAGTAATGGCTAGGAAGGTCTTCACTCAACTTTGTGTCCTTTTCTGGATCAAGAAGCCCTGCTTGGAATCCAGGAAGAGAGCTTTCTCTGCTGTTCCCCTGCCCTCTAGGATAGCTTACCCCCAGAGTGGGCTTCCAAAAGAGTATTAAGACCTGACTCTGCCAAATTGCCATAGGGGTTGAAGAGTGATATGTGACTCTGGGGACTGATGCTGATGTGAGAGTTACTGCCCGTGCTTTTTAAAAATTTGTAATATTTTAATTTTAACTTTGTTCTTAATTCTGTTTTATCTTTGGGTTTTTTTTAATGCTTTATACTATTTTTTATTATTATATTATAAACTGTCCTGGTCACTTAGTGAGGTGGGAGGTATAAAAATGTGAGAAATAAATAAACAGTATAGAATGAGGTTTAGGAACCAAGCTGGCATCAATATGATGGAAGACCAAGGAAGCAAAATTTCAAAAGCATCATCTGCTAGGAATAAAATTTTAAGATATCATAAAAAGAAAAGCATATGGAACACAAATTCCCACGCATAACATTTCTTGGCTAACTAAAATCTCATATTTTATTATAGTTTTCATTAACAGGTTGTTAGACAATTGGTAATAAATATAGTGATATTTTATATCTCATTAATAGCAGGATGAATGCAGTGAGGTCAGCATCTTTCTTGGTATTTAACACAAAACATTTTTTCTCCAGCCTGATTTTGAAGACTTTATTTCATATATGCTGTCTGCACCCTCCTATATTCTGATAATATCTGAAAGAAAGCATGGCCAAAGTATGCCTTTTTTGCATGAATTGGAAGCAGTGGAAGAAGAAGAGGAAGAGGAAGAAGAGGAGGAGGAGGAGGAAAAGGAAGAAGAAAAAGAAGAAGAAGAAAAAGAAATGAAAGAAAGGGGAGAATTTTTATCTGAGGCATGGAGGAAACACTCTGTGACACCTGTAATTGGGTATGTCATGTATGCTTATATGTATGTATACATGAGAAAAATATTTATTTTACAAATTCATAATTCACAATTAGTATCAGGCTGGATTCAGTCTTAAAACAGATTCATTTGAACCAAATGCATTACATTAGTCTAATGTAAATCCCATTAAGTTATTAGATCCAACCATTTGTTCACTGAAGACAATTTTTGCTGAAATTAATGGGATTTATAACCTTGAATATCTTGTTCCCCAATCTATTTTAAATTAGCTTAAATTGCCTGGCTTCATTCAATTACTTGTCTAATGGCTATAATTTAGACAGACTTTAAAGATTAGGTTACCGTATATACTCGCGTATAAGCCGAGTTTTTCAGCCCGTTTTTCAGGCTGAAAAATGCCCCCTCGGCTTATACGCGGGTCCCGGAAAAAATGACTTTTTCCCTGCAACCGTTTTGGCTCCCGCGGTTGCAGGGACGCTTGCTAAAGCCAAAATGGGGTGTGTGGGGGCGCAGCGCCCCTCCCCCGTGCCCCTTTTTGGCTGTAGGGGTCAGGGAGGCTTGCGCCGGCAGCGCCTTCTGCTCCTCTTTTGCCCCTCAGTGGTTCCCAGCAACTGAGCAGAGACGCGGGCGGTGCCTAACGAGCGGAAGCCAAAGCGCCGCCGTGGCATGTTGCTGGGAGTTGCTGGGAGCCGCTGAGGGGCAAAAGAGGAGCAGAAGGCACTGCCGGCGAGCGAGCGAGTAGCCAGCCATGCCGGGGGCACTTTGGCCGGCTGGCCGCCGCGGCTGGAGCTCACCACTCACCGAATTTGGCCTCGGTCGCAGCCGCGGCTCCGGCTCCAGTGCTCAAGAGGGTCGGTGCCGGGCGATGAAGAAGAGCAGAAGCAGCTGCGGCTGGGCAAGCGGGAGCCGAGCGACTGGGTCATGCGTGGCCCAGTGCCGTCCCTCGCCTTTTCATTCTTTGTCTCTTTCTCTCTCTGTCATTCTGATTCTCTCTTTCTCTCTCACCCGCCTCAGCTCCCCGCTCTTTCCTTCCCCCCGCAGGTGCCGAGAAGCCCCTCTGAAAGGAACGCTTCGTGCAGCCTCGCCCGCCGAAGCACCTGCGCCTCAAATTCAGTTCAGCTGGAGGAGGGAAGCGGGGAGTTGAGGCGGGGTGGGGGACCTGCGCCCCTCTCCCTCTCCCACATCGGAAAGGAACTTTCCGCTTCAGCTCCCCGCTTCCGAGAAGCCCCTCGGAAAGGAACGCTTTGGGCAGCCTCGCCCACCGGCCATTCGGGGCGAGGAAAGGGAGGAGGCACCTGCGGGGGGAAGGAAAGAGCGGGGAGCTGAGGCGGGCGAGAGAGAAAGAGAGAATCAGAATGACAGAGAGAGAAAGAGACAAAGAATGAAAAGGCGAGGGACGGCACTGGGCCACGCATGACCCAGTCACTCGGCTCCCGCTTGCCCGGCAGCAGCTACTTCTGCTCTTCTTCGTCGCCTGGCACCAACCCTCTTGAGCACTGGAGCCGGAGCCGCGGCTGCAACCGAGGCCAAATTCGGTGAGTGGCGAGCTCCAGCCACGGCAGGCGGGCGGCCAAAGCAACCCCGGCATGGCTGGCTGCTCGCTCGCTCACTGGCAGCGCCTTCTGCTCCTCTTTTGCCCCTCAGTGGCTCCCAGCAACTCCCAGCAACATGCCGCGGTGGCGCTTTGGCTTCCGCTCGTTAGGCAGAACACCGGCCCCGACATTGCCCAAAACGTTTCTTTCCGAGGGGTGAAATTGAAGGCATGATGGCCAAGTCAAGGCGAGGAAGGAGGATCCATCGCCAAGCTAAAACGGACTCTTAAAAGCCTGTTTTCGCTGTGTCCGGAACCTGCCCAGGGAGCAGGTTCCTTTAACCCCCCTGAGACGCCCAACCTGCTCTTGCCTCGCCCTCTCCAGCTTCTCCTGCAGTGGCCGAGGCTCCTCCTGCCCGGTTTTGGGACCTGCAAGCCGCGTCTGCCCTTCCCTCCCTCCCGCCCACCCGCCCGCCTGCAACTCCGAGGCTGCAAGAAGCGTTCCATTCCGAGGGGTTTCTTCGCACCCATGCCTCGAATTGGAACAGTTCAGCCGGGGGAGGGAAGTGGGGAGCCTAGGCAAGGTGGGGGACCCACGCCCCTCTCCCTCTCCCACCTCTCCCACCTCGGAAAGGAACACTTTGGCAGGCTCGGGGTCCGCCTGTGTGGGGGAAGGAAAGAGGAAGGGGCTGCGGAACGAGGGACGAGGGACGGCGCAGGGAGGCTTGGAGAGCAAAAGCTGCTCCCTGGACGCTTCTTCCCGCTTCTGCCATCCCCTCTTTTAAAAGTGAAAATGAGAGAGAGAGAGAGAGAATCAGAATGAGACAGAGAGAGAAAGAGACAAAGAATGAAAAGGAAAGACAGAATGAAAGAGAGACTGAGAGAAAGAGAAAGAGAGAATCAGAGAGAGAGTGAGAGAGAGCATGAGAGACAGAAAGAGAGAGAGAATGAAAGAGAGAAAGAGAAAATGAGAGAGAAAGAATGAGAGAGAAAGGGGGAGAGAGAAAGAATGTGAAAGAGTGGGAGTGACAAGATAGGGCAAAAACGTAAAATGTGAGGACCATCGTAAGTTCGAGGACTGGTCAAAAGTGCGAGGACCAGTCAAAAATAACTTTTTCAGCCCTCTGAGTAGTCCATATGCACAAAAGGACTACCCAGAGGGCTGAAAAAAGTGATTTCTGACAGGTCCTCACACTTTTGACCGGTCTTCACACTTATGACCATCCTCACATTTATGCCCGTGCAGCATTCTTAACAACCGTGTCACTCATTTCACAACTGCTTCTCTTCACCATGGTGACAAGATA
>WNWU01013467.1:156420-196740 GCA_012654045.1 Ptyas mucosa
TTGAGGAATTAAAATAGTTAAAATGCAATGATAACTATCAGCAGCCAAGTGAAACCCTTTAGCAGAGAGGTCATTTAAGCTCTCCAGAGTGAAGCAAAGGAGCAAACAGCGTATCTGTTGCTTCTTAAACCAATTACCAGAACAAATAGAACCAGAACTTTTCAAAGCTGCTTCTTTTCAAGAACAGAGATTAACATTTTTCCTTCCAAACAAAGCTGAATAGGGAAAATTATCCCATCACTAAACACAGGATTAAACATCACCAAGCACAGAATTAAACTTCACCAAAAACCAGTTTTAGACCAAAAGTCAGAAAGTATGTAAACTCATGTTTGAATGTCAATTTTTCTAGCTAGTCAATAAGCCTTGCTGAATGTCACTCATCTTGGTTCCTTGTCATTAAAAGCTTCTGCTTCGTTATTCAATTATTTCTTCAAAGTGCTGATCATTGCACCCTGGCTGGAAGAACTCCAACAGGGGAGTAGTTCCTCCCAATAGTGGTGTAAAAAGCTTAAAACAACCCTTCCTCTTTAAGAAAGTCAAGCAAAAAAAGACTTTGAGAATCTCTGGAATCAGAAATGACAGTAAGTCTAGGCATACTGCCGGAGAGGCTGTTTCTGTAAGCAAGGCAATAAAAATTAGGCTAGGAAACAACACCAAATGTTGTAATTCCTTACAGAATTAACCCTGTAAAGTGGAAAAAAACAAAAGGAGATTTCTTTTAACAATGGGTTCTCCAAACTGCTTAACTTCTTAACTACTTAACAACCGGTTCTACCGAATCGGTGTGAACTGGTAGAATCCCACCACTGCATGTAGTAGTGAACTAGGAAAGTCAATAAGAGCCTTGGTGGTGCAGAGGACTAAGTGTTGTTATGTAGCACTTAGCTGCCAGCTGCCAGCTGCCTGCAATTAGTGCAAGTTCAAATCTCACCAGGCTCAAGGTTGACTCAGCCTTCCATCCTTCCGAGGTAGGTAAATTGAGGACCCAGATTGTGGGGGCAATAAGTTGACTTTGTAGAAACACCGCTTATGGGGGACCAAAAGCCCTAATAAGCAGGTATATACAAAAGAATAAAGGCTATTGCTATAAGTGCATTGTAAGCTGCCCTAAGTCTTCGGAGAAGGGCGGCATATAAATTGAACTAATAAATAATAAATAAAATCAAACCAAAATCAAACCTAGTGATCAATGAAATAATAGAAATCACAGCCAGCTTGCCCCCACATAAGTTGCTTCAGCTTTTAATATGTTTCAGAAACTAATGGTGTCCACCTAAATTTGCAAGAGCTCATTAAAATAGAAGGAAAAAAGAGACCATGAATTCACATAAAGATTTTATTTTTGTGTTGTGATGAATGTATGTCCTGGTGTGTTCTGATAATATGAAAGAGAGGGAGGGAGGAAAGAAGAGGTTAACCAAAATTTATCAGTGCTGTAATGTGTATGCAGATATAATTATTTGAATACATTTGTAATTAAAAAATCAGAATGGCAGTTTACTAATTCATTTGGACCACTTCTAAAACAGTCAATTCATAAGAATATTGAGAGAATTTTCAGAGGAAGATTTTTTTAAATGCTTGCTATTCTCATATTTTGTTTCAGCAAATAGCAACCTTGACTAATCTCACAGGTATAAATCAGTTGTTACATTGTTATGTATCTGAATGGAAACTATCTGGGAATGCCAGGCCAAAAGGCTAAATTGGGAAGTTGAAGAAACACCTGAGAAAAAAGCAATGGCAAATCATTTTTGTGTTGTTGCCAAAGGACCTGAGGAAGTAGCCTCTTCGATGCTTGCTTGCTATCAGTTGCCATAGTAATGGGGAGGGGAGAAGATTGGCAGTTGGGTGGGGAAGTGAGCTGGAGTGAATTCAGCCTGTGTGAACAAAACGGGAGGGATGCTCTCTTGATCTACTGCGCAGCTGAATGGAGTTGTTTATACCCAGTCAAGATAAACCATCCCAGAATACCAGATGGACGAAAACACCTGAAGATGTGTGCCACATGACACCATATGGAATGGGGATTGGTCATTCAGCCTGGGTCCCTGGAGGGAGGGATTTGGGGAAACTTTTAATATGTAACTTTTGAGACTTTTGGCTCGGATCTTGCTTTTCTTTCATTGCTATCATTTCAAACTCAGTAAAAGTACCTCTTCTTTACAAACATGGAGGTTTTCTGTCTTGGGTTTTGAATGGAGGCATGCCTGACATTAAGCCAAAGATCTACTCAATGACCCCATGAGAACTGGATGAAGTGAGAATCTTTATTGATAAAAGCTAAAATGGGGCTTCATCCAACCAGCTGGGTCACGAGTGGCAACTCCGGTGATGTTCCACAAAAAAAAAAAAATGGCTCCTTTTGTCTTTGCATTGATTATAAAGACCTCAATGCCATTTGTAGAAAATATTTATCCACTACCCCTAATGAAGGACATGTTAGCTCATCTAGCTAAAGGTTTTCACCAAGCTGGACTTGAGAGAAGCTTACTACAGAGTCCGAATTAAAGAAGGAGATGAGTGGAAAACTGTATTCAATTGCCCTTTGGGTTGTTTCCAGTTTAAGGTGCTCCCATTTGGATTACAAGGAGCCCCAGCTATGTTTATGCAGCTGATAAATGAGATGCTGCATGAACACCTTTACAAGGGGGTTCTGGTCTACCTAAATATATTCTTATTTACACTGAAACCATGAAAGACCATGTAAAGTTAGTGCAATCAGTCCTGAAAAAACTCAGGGCTGCTGAACTGTATGGCACATTCTCAAAGTGCAATTTTCACCAGACTAAAATTGACTATTTGGGTTACCACATATTGCATGAGGGGATAGAAATGGACCGGGAGAAGGTGGTCATATTATAGTTAATAGTAATATTAGCATTAATGCGGGTTCAGATAGATGACCATTGAGGGCCCCTCTTCACTCAAAGTAGTAAAAGCAAGAACATGTTCGACCGGAAAACACTTTCACTGGATTCTTTCCTAAAGAGGCCCCATCTGTCACAAGTTAGGAACAAACAGTGACATATGGCTGAAGAGGGCCAGGTCAAGGGAATCTACCTCTCTAGGAAACTCCCTCGGTAAGCTAAAAATACTTTAATTGTCTATGCTACAGAAATCTACAAAAATTATGAGTGTTCTGGTCAAGATATTGTAAAACTTTTGTGATTAGGAAAATGTCAAATAATAACACATGCATCTCTGTAACCGGAACTGCTTTGTTAGCAGTTTCCTTTGTTTGAAAGAGTATAAGAATTGGGGTCTTGTAATGTATAGATCATTCAGACTTCCAGGTATGAATCGGACTCTGAATCTATTATTGCAATAATAAAATCTGATTCTGTTTGCCCTTTGGGATGACTCTCAATCGCTTCATTCCATAACAGTCATGGAGTGGGCACCCCCACGCACCAGAAAGCAGCAGCAAAGCTTTCTAGGTTTTGTGAACTTTTATCTACAATTCATCCCCACCTTTGCAAAAATTGCATTACCCATTACTAATCTCCTAAAGACAAATGGAGAAGCTAAACCAAGGCCTAGCCATCCCCTTGAGTGGACCATGGAGTGCCAAGCAGCCTTTCAGAAGTTGAAAAGGTTGTTTACAGCAGAATACACCCTTAAACATCCTGACATGGAGGCCCTCTTCATAGTCCAGGCCGATGCCAGTGACATAGCTGTGTGGGCAGAATTACTACAAGCCAACACTACTGGAACTTTACAATCCTGTGCCTATACTTCCCGGAAATTAACTGAAACCGAAAGGAGATGGGCAACATGGGAGAAGAAAGCATTTGCTGTCCAATAGGCCTTGCTAACCTGGAGGCATTTCTTCGAAGGGGAAAAACACCCTTTTGAGGTGTGGACAGATCATAAAAACCTAGAGGCCTTAAAAACACCCTGGAAATTGTCACCCAAGCAAGTCTGTTGGGCGCGACACTTTAACTGTTTTAATTTCTCCTTGCACTATCTCCCTGGGAGAAAGAACTTTATGGGAGATATTTTACCTATATTACCCCAGTATAATAGCATTCAGCCAGAAGTGATCCACCTGGTTATCCCCTCCAAGCAACTGGCTGCCCTGGTGGTTACCAGAGTCCAGGGAAAGATGGACTTTGACCTTCCAACCAATTTAAGCGAGCAGCTAAAGGGAGCACTGAAAACTGATGTCTGGTTCTTGTCCCACTCAAACGATTGCATCATTCATGATGGCCTAGCATGAGTGGGTGCAAAACTATATGTCCCCGCCAGTTTTAGGAGGACTGTATTACAACAGGCCCACAATTCGAAAATCTCTGGACACTTTGGGTTCATGAAAACTTTACACTTAGTTAAACAGCAGTTCTGTTGAAAAAGGACATAGAAGCCTATGTCGCTAGTTGTCCTGTATGTGCTTCTGCAAAGAGGCCCCCTGGAAGGCCAGTTGGACTTCTCCAGAATGTGCTAGCCCTAGTGCTCCATGGAAGGAAATACCCATGCATTTCATCATTGAACTACCTGAGAGTGGAGGAAATACAGTCATTTGGGTGGCCATGGACTTGTTTTCCAAGCAGGTGTATTTTGTACCCTGCTCCAAGATTTCCTCTGCAAAAACACTAGCTAAACTGTTCATTCAACATGTGTATAGGTTACATGGGGTTCTTGGATGCATCCTTTTGCATAGGGGGGTACAATTTACCTCCCACTTCTGGAGGCAGTTCCTGAAGTTGTTAGGCTCCACTCAAGGCCTAAGCTTTTTCCACCACCTCAAACTAACAGGGCTTGTGAACATGCTAACTCGGTCCTAGAACAATATCTCAGCTGTTACGTAAATTATCAGCAAGACAACTGGGCCAACTTACTGCCTTTTGCAGAGGTCGCTTAAAATAATTCCATCCATAGTAGCACCTGCTTCAGCCCAATCAAAGTGGCGTCTGGTCAGGACTTCGTACCTATTCCAGAGCTGCCGCAGGAGAAGCCCCAAACTCCTTCCCTAGTGGAAAAGATTGAGCAGCTTCAGTTTATCTGGTCCATCACCCGTAATGTGTTAGACGAGGCTCATCGAGCCCATAAGAAATAGGCTGACAAGAAAAGAGCTATGCCAAAGGATTAGCAAGTTGGAGATAGGGTTTTCTTGTCCACTAAGTACTTATAGACTACCCAGAGGTCGAAGAAACTGAGGCCTAAGTAAGTAGGTCCTTTCCTGATTGTAAGGATTGTAAACCTGGTCATGGTACAGTTAGACCTACCAAAAAAACTTAGAAGGATCCACCCTGTGTTTCATGTTAGTTTGCTGAAACCTGAACATGTCTCTTCTCTTCGACCAGACAATCTACCCCTCCTGTTCCCATCCTCATTGAAGGAAGCAATATTTTGAGGTCAAAGAGATCCTGGATTCCAGGAAACACAGGGGGAAAGTACAGTATTTGGTTGCCTAGAAACATTTTCCTCCCTCTCAATCTGAATGAGTGAACACTCAAGATGTCAGAGCCCCAAAACTCTTACAACTCTTTTGCTCTAAATACCCTGACAATGTTATTCATGTAAATGCTCCTGTATTTTGAGTTGTTTCGTTTGTTTCTATCTTGTCTATTTTGTCTTGTGTTTTTCTCCAGGGCTAATGCCTCTACTGCAGGAGAGCCGAATATCAGCCTCTTTGATGCTTGCTTGCTATCGGCTGCCATAGTAGCGGGGAGGGGGGGAAGATTGCAGTGGTGGATTTCAATTTTTTTTACTACCAGTTCTGTGGGTATGGCTTGGTAGGCATGGTGTGGTGTGGCTTGGTGGGCATGGCAAAATCTCCATTCCCACCCCACTCTAGGGGAAGGATACTGCAAAATCTCCATTCCCATCCCACTCTAGGGGAAAAATACTGCAAAATCTCCATTCCCACCCCACTCTAGGGGAAGGATACTGCAAAATCCCCATTCCCTCCCCACTCTGGGCCCAGCCATGGTAGTATTTGCTGGTTCTCCAAACTACTCAAAATTTCTGCTACCAGTTCTCCAGAACCTGTCAGAACCTGCTGAATTTCACCCTGGAAGACTGGCATTTGAGTGGGGAAGTGAGCTGGAGTGAAGACGGTCTGTGTGAACAAAACGGGAGGAATGCTCTCATGATCTACTACACAGCTGAATGGAGTTGTTTATACCCAGTCAAGGTCAACCATCCCAGAATACCAGATGGATGAAAACACCTGAACATGTGCCCCACATTACACTATATGGGATGGGGATTGGACATTCAGCCTGGGTCCCTTGGGGAAACTTTAATATGAAACTTTAATATTCAAGCCTTTTGGCTCAGATCTTGCTTTTCTTTCGTTGCTATCATTTCAAACCCAGTAAAAGTACCTTTTTTCTACAAACATGGAGTTGTGGGTTTTCTTTCTTGGGTTTTGAATGGAGGCACACCTGACATTTACCTTGTATAATACCAACACCACTTTTGCATCTCTTTTTTGCCTTTGATATGTTGATATGCAATATTTGTTATTTTTCTTCAGGATCAGAGTATTTAATTTTGAAGATATTGATGATAAAGTAATTCCTGTGTTAATATTAAATACATTTTTACATTATTTTCCTTTTTGTTAGCTTGAAAGAGATGTTGCAAAATCAAGACCTATTACATCACTGCGATATTCAGGATCGTATTGAAGAAACAAGCAGGCAACTTGCCTTCTTTTTCTCTGATTTTTCCAAGCAAAGGAATGAAAAATCTGTTGAGCGAACACTGGCATTGATCAGACCTTCCCTTTTAAAAGAAAGAAGAGGTTGGTGGCAATTATTACAGACACTTTGCACACAACTGAAATATATGGCACTTTGCTATTTTTACTAGGGTTTGATAAAAAGAAAGTGAAAGAAAGGCAGAAATGTTGGTGTTTTATGAGATTGGCTAAGAGCTGATAATACTTTAGACCAGGGATGAAATGCTCCCAGTTCGGACCAGATCACCTGATCCAGTAGCGATGGAGGTGTGTGGTTCGGAGAACCAGTAGCAAAAATCCCTGCCCCCCCCCCCCCACCATGCCCAGCTGAGCCGTACAATCATCAGAGGCTTTTTTTTACTTTTAAAAGCATTTTTTCTACAACCTCTTCGGCCGAAAAAATGCTTTTAAAAGTAAAAAAAGGAAGCCTCTGATGATCGCTGGGATCATCAAAGGCTTTTAAAAGAAAAAAAGACTCTGCCGAACAGGCAACTCAGCTGGGATCATCAGTGTCTTTTGAAAGCATTTCTTTACAACCGCTTCGCCAAAGAAGTTGTAGAAAAAATGGTTTTAAAAGTAAAAAAAAAAAAATTGGCCATGCCCGCCCAGTCACATTACCACCACCATCCCCACCACCACCAAGCCAGGCCCACAGAATTGGTAGTAACAAATTTTTGATTTCACCACTGCTTTAGACAGATGTTTGATGTATCTGAAAAGTTACCTTTTCTAGCTTGAGAAACCTATTTTGATTCAAAGTCCTGGCATATTTCTTTGTTAGACTGACACTATTTTTAAATGTATACATTACAGTTTTAACCCATCTTTTTGCATATAAAAAAAAACCCAGAGCATTTTTAAACAAAAAGATCTAAAGAACTGTACACTTAAAATGTGGTATAGTTTGAAACATACAGCCTTATTTTCTCTCTTTTTCTCTTTTTTTTCTTGCATGAGTGTAAATGAAAATGTGTGAGCTATAACCCAAATTAATTGAAAACTTAATGGAAAACTACTCTTAGAAAGCTCAACAGGAAAATGTTATGGAACAGCCTTTTCCAACCTTGAAACCTTTCTGAATCCCCCAACTAGTATGGATATTATTCTGAATACTGGGGATTAATGAGAGGCTGCCCATGTATCAGAAAGCTATCACAGAAATATATTGTGTATTTCAAATAATCATTATACATGAATATTCTCAAGCAGCAAATATTTAACTGCACGATGAATCACAGACATTTTGCTATGTAAGATTGCTTTGTGTTGCTGCATTCATATCCTAATTTTCCATTCAGCAAAATTAAAAAATTAAAAAATCTAAATAATAATCTAAATAATCCTGTCTCAATCCATTATAGCTCTGCTTATTATTTAGTTTATGATTGTGATAGGTCTGTTTCCTCCGTCAATAGCTTTCTTTTCAGTGTTAACAGGTTTACTCTCTCCAGGTATTGGAATATAACTTAGTTGTTAAATCAGAAAAAAAGTATAGAACATGAAAGAGGATGTTTACATTGGAGCACAGACTAAGATTTGAGGCCAAAATTGATAGGATACTGAAGCTGTATCACCCTCATATTACAGAAGCACCAGTCATTTAAATATTTATACATAAATAAAAGTAATGCAGTCTATATAATTTTTGCTCTGCAGAATCTATTCTGAATAGAATTGTGGAAAATGGCTTTGAAATAGCCATGCAAAAGGAAATCACCTTATCAGAAGAACAAGCTCGTGAATTCTACCGAGAACATGAAAATCAAGATTATTTTCCATTTATTTTGGATCAAATGACCAGGTACCCAAGTTAAATGCATTTTCTACAATACAGCATTCCATGAGTAAATATCTTATGTTGTTTTAGAATAGGAAATCATAGTATCACATATATTATATGCAGAAGCTATGAATCCATGATGAGCATCACAAATCTGCAAGAATTTATCAGAGTTCAACTTCTAGTACCAGTGGGCTCCTATGTGAATCTTGTTATTATCCAGGATCATCCAAGAAGGGCAGAAATTCAGTTCTTGGATTTAGGCCATCACTTTGACTGCTTTTGTCTCAGTCCCTGTGGGTACATTTGTTATTGCCCAATGTTTGATTTCATTGTGCAGTCACAATGCCTGTATCAATTTAATTTAGCAGTTTTCAGTGATAGAACTTGCACCACAGATATTATTATAAAACTCTTGTAACAGAAACAATAACAGTAACAGAGTTTGGAGGTCATATAGTCCAACCCCCTGCTCATGCAGGAGATCTATACTAGGGATTCGAATCCTTGGTCAGGATAAGTACAATGACTATCAGTCTCAAAAGGAAAAATATTCTTAAGGCAAAAATTATGTGAAGAGGATCTTGTTAGCAGTAGTAGTAGTTGTAACTATTATTATAGGCTGCTGGAGAATTTTAGTTAAATCATTAAGGAAGTTTAAAATAACAGAAATGGTATGGATTTGTAATTTGTTGATAATCAGTTCTGATTCTGTTATCTTAAGCCAAGGGTCTCCAATTCTGCAGTTCACTTCATGAAATTTGA
Organism: Ptyas mucosa; assembly: GCA_012654045.1. Taxonomy (NCBI): domain Eukaryota; kingdom Metazoa; phylum Chordata; class Lepidosauria; order Squamata; family Colubridae; genus Ptyas; species Ptyas mucosa. The sequence goes on from WNWU01013467.1 coordinate 165,660, forward strand.
GATTGTTCATTGACTCCCAAAATATGTTTCATGTGAAAGCAATTTTAACAGTATCACTTTAACAACATATAGGATAATCTCATCAACTCTTCAGGTCAATATTTACCACTTTGGGAGATTTTGCCTTAAACAGATTTTTATGGTTTCCCATGTAACTGTAAACACTTTTAATTTTATGAAGAAATTTGGTTTTGGCTTTTTTCCCCAGAATATTTGTTCTTACATTCCAGAATGTTTGTTACTGAATTTATATTCATTCAGAAGAATAAACAAACAAACAAACAAACAAACAAACAAACCTATATTTGTCTTGACCAGTGGGCCAACTCTTGCTCTTGCTTTGGTACGAGAGAATGCAATCCAAAAATGGAGGGATTTACTTGGCCCAAAGATCATCCAAGAAGCAAAGGAACAATACCCCCAAAGGTAATCTTTTTTATTATAATAATGGCATCCTGGAAATTGTGTTTTATTTTCTCTATTGAAGTTGTGCTCTCTTGTGATGTTTATGATAATAGTGCCATCATATGGATAGTATCTTATACTACTTCACATGTTATAACAAACTATAATACATGTTGTGGTCCACCGGTGGCCTGCGGAGCTGGCAGCAGAGTTGAACAGTGAGGAGGTTGGGGAGGAACATGGGCCAGTCCTGGAATCTGGGGAACGCTCGGACGAGGGCTTTGCATCAGAGGCAGAGAAAGGGCCATTTGGGAGGTACATGCTGCCTCTGGAGCCTCCAGAATTGGACCTCAGTGAGGCAGAGGAACGGGGGGAGCCTGTTCCCAGTGCATGCATGCACAGAGCTGCCAGAAGGCAAGAACAGTTAAAACAAAAGGGACAACTCAGGAGTAGGGCTTGGAGATAATTGGCCCCTCCCATAAGACTTAAAAGAGGAGCAAAGGCATGTGGGCAGGAAGCAATGTTGTTAATTCTGTTCAGTTTAAAGTCTGAAGCTCTGTTTGATTCTGGACTCCGTGTAGTTTTGCCAATTAGGTCTTTGGCAGCGTGTCAAGGGAGATAAAGGTGGATGAATATCAGCCTTATCCCGAAGGACTCTTGACAACTATTTGGGACTCATCTGTGAATGAACAGAATTCACAGCTGTTGCAATAAAAGAGGTTTTTGGAACTACTCGTGTGTTTTACTGACTCAGGAAACCTAGGTCAGAACAATACACAATACAAAAATATCTTTGCAAAAGACACTTCTCTGTAGTCATTTCTCTGTAGGAAATCATGTGTTAACTTAAAAGGTACAGATATAAGTTTCTTTTTTATATAAATTTTTATTTTATCTTATAAACAAACAAACATGCAATACATAATCAATCATTCAGTGTATCATCTAGATCAGTGGTTCTCAACCTTTCTAATGCTGCGACCCTTTAATACAGTTCCTCTTGTTGTGCTGACTCCCAACCAGGGGTGGGTTCTAAATTTTTTACTACCGGTTCTGTGCCCGTGGCTTCTTTTGTGGGCGTGGCTTGGGAGGTCATGTGACTGGGTGGGCATAGCTAGCTGGTCGCACTTTTGACTTGTCCTCACATTTATGACCATCCTCACATTTATGCCTGTGCAGCATTCTTAACAATCATGTCACTCATTTCACAACTGCTTCTCTTCACCATGGTGACAAGATAGGGCAAAAACGTAAAATTTGAGAACAGTCGTAAGTTCGAGGACTGGTCAAAAGTGCGAGGACCAGTCAAAAATAACTTTTTCCGCCCTCTGAGTAGTCCATATGCATAAAAGGATACAGCAATAGAGAAGGATGAAGGAAGGGAAGGAAGCCTGAGTGGCGTGGGAGGTTAATGCCTCCTACTAAGGCAGCATTTAACATCCAGCTGCCTGCAATTATTGCGAGTTCAATTCTCACCAGGCTCAAGGTTGACTCAGCCTTCCATCCTTTCTAAGGTGGGTAAAATGAGGACCTGGTTTGTGGGGGCAATAAGCTAACTTTGTATAAAATATACAAAAGTATGAAGGCTATTGCTTAATGCATTGTAAGCTGCCCTGAGTCTCCGGAGAAGGGCGGCATATAAATAAAAAAAATTAAAAAATAGAGTAGGAGTGAGGGTAAGAGAGGGAGGAAGAGAGGAGGAGAAGGAGAAAGGAAGAGGAAGTAGGGAGGAGAAGAAGAGGGGAGGGAGAGAAAGTAAGAAGGAAAGAAAAGAGAGAGGTGGTAGGTTTGAGGAGAAAGATTGCTGTACAGTAAAAAAGATGAAAGGGAAGAAAACTAACCCCAAACAAATATAAAGATATTAAGTTAAAGAATGAATTGTTAAACTTTAAAGAATAAAAGAGAACAAATATGAATAAATAACAATAATTAGAAACACAGGTACAAACATACAATGTATTTTCTTTGAACAGAGTATTTGGCCGGTTCACAAATTTAAACAGTGTTTAGTCATTTCAATTAAATTTACAATTTCTATATTTCCTTTTTGCCATATTTATTCCTCATCTATTTTTTAAAAAAACCAATATTATCCTTCATCCTCATCTCTAATCTTAATCAAATTCAATTTTTCCCTTCTATTCTATATTATACCCCTTCCCATTGTCATCTATTTTTATATCCATCTTCACCTTGGTTAATTATGTAATTATGTAATACAATTGTTTAATTCAACATTTTAATATAAATCAATTAGTTATATAACTATCTTTTTTATAATAATCAATATGAACATGAATATTCCAATTATTTCCATGCAATCCAATTTCTTACAAATCAATTAAGTATATTTACCACTAATAATAAACCAAATAATTTCCCCCATATATTCCTCCAAACCACAACTTAACCATTTCTGCTTTCAACACAATATACAATTAATAGTATCTTAATTATTACAATTCCCTAGTTAAATAGAGCTTTTTTCTTTTGTGTTTTAAAATCTTGAACCTCCTCTTTTGCCCTAAATTTCCCATTATTTGCAGTTTTGGACCTACTTTTTTTGGTGAGGAAAAAGAAAAAGAAAAAAAATCTCTCTCTGCCTTATTTTGTCCCGTTGCAGCAAAGACCCTGCTTTACTTTCAGTTTCGCTTTTTCAGCATAGATGGGGGGGGGGGATCTGCTCCAGCAATTTACCTCTTTGCAGCTAGCTAGCAACAGAGTCCTGAGCAAAACAGCTAAGAGCAAATCAGCTGAGAGTCGGGAGACTGATCAAATCAACTTACAGTATTTAACCTATGCTGAAGCTGAAAGGGGCTGTTTTTTTCTATTTTTGCAGGCACCGGTCTACTCATTTGTTTTCTTTTAACAGTGATCAGCTGTAAGGCAGCCCTTTGAAGCCCCGCGGCAAGAATTTAAACAGTTGTTTTCCCTCTAGCCATCAGCTGGGACTCAGGAGGGAGCAATAGATTGGGAGTGGGCGGGGTAAGCGACCGGCGATCCAACAGAGGCAGAGGGTGAGGGTGAGTGAAGGCGTGGGGGGTGAGAGAGGGCTTTGGCGACCCCTGTGAAATGGCCATTCAACCCCCAAAGGGGTCACGACCCCCAGGTTGAGAACCGCTGCCTTAAAACCTGTTTCAGGAGAAAAGTGATCTATTCAGCTAACCATGCTTTATTTTCAGAGTTTGCCCTGCTATTGCTTTCTCATTTTAAGACAACAAGAAGCCTGAGGACAGAATGTTTATCTGGATTTTCTTACTGAATTTTTATAGATACCGTTATTTTGTCTTTTTTTTTTAATTCAAAAGAAATACCATGAGAATATGTTGAAAAACAAAAGATTGAAATAGCTCTAGGACAGTACTTTAACTGATTTTATTTGGCACTCTGAATGATGCATTGATCAAATTCCTTATTTCAGTGACTGACTCATCCTTTGACCACTTCCATTACAGACGCATTTTTTAATGTTATCTGTGTCAGAAGCTGGCAAAGAAGGAAGGTTTGGAGGAAAATTAGGAATTTCAAGTTCATCTCACTCTGGAATTCATCATCCATCCCAAAGGACTATGTATATGTACTTGTAACATGTGTGTGTGTGTGTGTGTGTATACATACATACATGTGTGTGTATATACATATATACATGCAATTAGAAATGGAACACAGATATTCTAGGAGAGAGAGAGAAAACCAAAAATAATTGCAGGTTTCCAAATTTAATTTCAGATATTTTTATGGGTGTATAACCTCACAGTTTAATATACTTGATGTGAAGCTATAACTTGTAAGCATGAAGTTTCTGTGCTATTTTTCTAATTTTCTGACTTCATTGTTCCAGTTTACGTGCTGAATTTGCAATCCATGATTCTCCAATCAATCAGCTGCATGGCAGCGCAAACACGAATGAAGCTACAAAGGAATTACAATTCTTCTTTCCTGTAGAAAACACTATGGCTCTCATTAAACCCTCTGCTTTTGAAGAGAAAGGTAAGATTAATATTACGAAGTGTTCATATTTTTCTCTTTGTGCACTTATATTAATTGCCTGTAAAATAAGTTATACCATTATAAAATTATTTCATCCCCATCTGCATATATCAACAAATCTCCTCCTTACACAATAATATACATAAACACATTCTTCTCCCTCCACTTAGTAGCAACAGTAAGAAAATGAAGAGAACAGACAAAGGGGAAGAGGTAGCTAACCTGGGAATAGAAGGAAAAATAAAATGGGAGAAAAGTGGATGTTTAAAAGGCAAAGGGAAGAGGCAATTGAACAGAGTAAAAGAAAAAAAGACACTGAAGCCTTGCTTGTGCATTACAGGTAATTCTTGATTTATGACATGTCACTTACTGACCATTTCAACTTGAGATGGACTCCCCCAAAATTACTTCCAACCCAGTTTGTAATTGCAGCAATCGCCCCTACCCAGGGATGGGTTCTAAATTTTTTTACTACTGGTTCTGTGGGCATGGCTTATTTTATGGGTGTGGCTTGGTGGGGGGTAATATGACTGGGTGGGTGTGGCCAACTTTTTTTTTTTTTACTTTTAAAAGCATTTTTTTCTACAACCTTAAGAGATTGCAGGAAAAAAATGCTTTTAAAAGCCTCTGATAATCAGGCAACTCAGCTGGGATCGCCAGAGGCTTTTGAAGGCATTTTTTTTCCTACAACCTCTTCGGCTGAAGAGGTTGCAGAAAAAATGCTTTTAAAAGCCTCTGACGATCCCAGCTAAGCCACGCGATGTTTTTGGCCAAAGAGTTTGTAGAAAAAATGCTTTTAAAAGTAAAAAAAAAAAAAAGCCTCTGGTGAGGTGGGTGGGGTAAGCGAACGGCAACTGGGCTGGGGACTGGTTCTGGGGCATGGCCAGCCAATGTTGTTACCGGTTCTTTGAACTATTACAAATTTTTACTACCAGTTCTTGCAAACCAGTGCAAACTGGGAGCAACCCACCACTCTCCCTACCCCTGTGTTCATGTGATTGCATTTTGGGCATTTGGCAACCAATCCACAATTACATCCATTTACAGTGTCCCATAGTAAAAAAAATGCCCATTGAGTAAATGTGGTTGCTTAACAACTGCAGTTTTCACTGAACAACAGTGGCATTACTATGTAACCATGGCATTCACTGAGCAATCACAGCAAAAAAATGTCATAAAATTATGTGAGATCACATGGTAACTTTTTGACTGGGACAACTTATGGCTGTAATTTCAGGTTTACTTACAGTTGTAAAACATCAACTAACTGTACGGAATTAACCTTAATTAGGCAAGCAACCAGTCCCATGCAAAAATCTCCAAGCAGAGGCATCTGCAGGGGAGTTCTTAAAAGCTCAAGATGGTAGCTTCATATTAAAGATTCAGGGCTTCAATTGCACCATTCTGGTTGCCATCTTAAGTTTTCTTTCCTCAAACAAACCCTCAAACCACATTTTCAGCAGCCAGGTTTGTAGTAATTTTCATCTTCTGCCAATTATTTTGTAACTGATTTTTTTTCTTATTCATAAATGTAAAAGATCTCAATTCACAGCTATCATTTGGAAATAACACTTTCAGATAAACAGAAATTCTGTAACTAGCAGGAAAATAAAGTTTCTTTTTGTCAGTTTTTATACATTTGAACATATTTCATAGTTCAGTACTATACTATACAATACTATACTATACTTTTAAGATTGAAATAGTGGAATGTTGATGTCCCTCTCTTCTTCTAGATAAAATTATAAATGAAGTGAAAGATGCTGGATTTCTAATCTCAGAATTGAGAGAAGCAAATATAAGTCCAGAGATAGCAGCACAATTTTATCAAGATCATGAAGCTAAGCCATATTATAATCAACTAGTGGATTATATGTCAAAGTAAGTGCCTGTTTTGGGTTTTTCTTAAAAAAAAAAAAAAGAACAAATTTTGATCAAAGCAGAACTGACTTTGAATTTGTCAGACAAAAAAAAATTGCAAGGCTCGCATTAAGATATCAAAGAAACAGTGTGTTTCTTTTGCATCATTGTAAAAGAATAACAGAGTTGGAAGGGACCTTAGGGTCTTCTAGTCCAACCTCCCTGTTCAAGCAGGAAACTCTATGGCAGGGGGGTCAAAGTAGTGTTGTCACAGCATTGTCACGTGATGTATCAGGACTTTTTCCCCCTTTGCTAAACCGGGCGTGGGTGTGGCCAGCACGTGGCGCATCCAGCGGGTCACAAGTTTAACAGCCCTGCTCTATGCCATTTCAGACAAATGGTTGTCCATCTCTTCTTAAACTCCTTCTGTGATGGAGATCCACAACTTCTGAGGGCAAACTTTTCCCACTGATTAATTATTCTGTCAGGAAATTTGCCCTTATTTCTAGGTTGTTTCTCTCCTTGATTAGTTTCCATGCATTGCTTTTTGTTCTATCTTCAGGTGCTTTGGAGAATACTGAAAGTTGACTCTCTCTTCTTTGTGGCAGTTGCTTAGATATTGAACGCTGCTATCAAATCACCCCAGTCCTTCTTTTCATTAAACATACCTAATTCTTGCAATTGTTCTTCATATGTTTTAGTCTCCAGTCTCCCAATCATCTTTATTACTGTTTTTTGCCCTCTTTCTAAAATTTCAACATCTTTTTTTTAACATGGTGACCAAAACTGGATGCAATATTCCAAGTGTGGTCTTATCAAGGCATTATAAAGTGGTACTAACACTTTGCATGATCTTGATTTTATGTTAGTAGATGATCAAAAGTTTACTAGAAGCCATTTTACACAATCAGCACTTTGAATTGATTAATTATGGTAAACTCTTGAACAAACAAACTGTGATGAAGTCCCTATGCAAAAACATTGAAAATAAACCAATGCTTTGATTTCTTCTTTTTTAATCAAGTTTTATTGGTTCTGCCCCCCCCCCATTCACCCACATCTTTTTTGAACAGAGTGTTGGCCACATCTTATCTTATACAATTTATCAAATTCAAATACATTTTATTCAATTACAATTTTTGCCACAATTTTCTTTTTTCCCTTTTTTTAATTATATCTCAATATTTCTTTGCTTATTTATATAAACAGCATCTTCATTTGCCCCTTAAATTCTAATTTTACTGTTTATTCATATTTATTCCCTTTTATTCTTTAACAATTCATTCTTTATCTTAATATATTTGTGTTTGTTCGAGGTTGCCTTTCTTTCATCTTTTTTATTGTACAGCAATCTTTCTCCTCCAACCTACCATCTCCCTCTTTTCTTTCTTTCCTACTTTCCCTTCCCATCCTCTTCTTCTCTTATCTACTTCCCCTCCCCTTCTCCTCCTCTCTTCCCCCTCTCTTCCCCTCTCTCCTACTCTAATTTCCCTTCCCTTCCTCTTCCCTTTCACCGCTCTTCTCCTCATCTCTCTCTATTGCTGTATTCATCTTCAATTTAATATTTTCCACTATGGAGTCCAGGCAACCCCGATCTTTCATTTATCAAGTATATTTTACAAAATTCCTCTTATCTTTTTAGTTATAAACAGTATATTTCATCTTATTCCATTTTTCCCTTTAATTTTTTACCCAAACAATCTTCCAATCCTTTATCTTCTTCACTTTTAACAATATGTTTTTTCTTCTTTATTTCTTGCAAGTATAACACTTAAATCATGTTTTAATGTTTCAATTTCACTCAATTTTACATTCAATTTCAGTTTTCCATCATAATTTCAATTAATACTTACGTTACTTATTTCTCTCCATTTAATGCTTTCTCCAAAATCATTTTTCTTTCACATTGCACCTACTGGTCTATTTCATTTAACAACATTTCACATATAATTTCTACCACTAACATCATTCTCTTTATTAACAAATTAACATTTTCACTGACTCTTAACCATTTTCCCTTAATCTCTCCACAACTCCATTTCTTGGTATTTTCCTCCCTTTCCCCCATTCCCTTACCTTCCTCTTTTTCCTTTTCTTGTATCTCCTCTTCAGCCTCTTTTCTTTAATTTTAACTCTATTAATTTTCTTTCTTAATCTTTCCCCATTTATTTCTCTTATATTCTAATTTGAGATGTATTTTCCCTTATCCATTCTTATTCTGTCACTGCTAAACCCAGTGTAATCATCTTTATCTTTATTTTCAATTATTTCTTCTCCAATATTATCTCTTTGTTTCTTTTGTTTTCATTCTTCTGTTCTCTTTCTCTTTTTCTGCATTCTAACCAATTCTCTGTTTCTTTGTTTCCCTTAAATGCTTCTCTTATTTTTTGAAACATCTCCCTCAATATCTCATATTCCTCCTCCCAAATCTCCATATTTTCAATTTAAAAGGCTGAGGTTTTTATTCTTTTCCTTTACATATATTTCAAATTTCCAAGTCCATGTAGTGTTTTTACCCCTTTAAATAATGTCCAATTCAGATCTTCACTTAAGCCAGCACGGTTTCAGTCTTTGTCCTTTGTTCTCTTATCTTGGTAGAGCTGTATGAATTCTCTCACACCTCTTTTTCACGCTCTCCGCCAGCAGCTGTCTTTCTCCGATTCACAATCCTTTCCATAACAAAGTAGCCATCTTATAATACACAAAAGCGTTCACTTTCTCTTTTCCACATTTAATTTCGTCTGCTGTTTAAAATGTTTTTCTATCTTCTTTTCCTTGTCTTATTTTTTCCCCCAAATCCAGTTTTAAATCTGAATGGAAGATATATTTTTCCAGGGCTTTAGGTTTGATTTTTAAAGTTCCGGGGTTTTTTTTCTTCTCTGCTTCAGTCCTTCTGTGCCAATTAGCCGCCAATCTTCCGCTACAATTTTTTCAAGCAGTCAAAGACTTTTTTTCTTTTACCTGTGAGTTAGCCAATTACTCACCAATACTCCATTCAATTATCGCTCCTACATTCTCTCTTTCTGATTGTGGCTGTTCTGGCTTGTGACAGCTCCTTAATGGCTGCCTTCCTTCACCGACGGGTCGAAGACTAATGCCGGCATTTCAGGGAACTTGTTCATTCCCTATCCATGCCAGCCAGTGTCTTCTTTCTTCGCTGTCTCCACAAGACAGCTATGATTCCTGGGGATCCCCAAAATCACCTAGGACATCGGTATTCTCCTGGAGCTCCAGATCCACACCGTGTCACCTGATGCCGGCCATGCCCCACATTGCCAATGCTTTGGTTTTGTGCAATTGGCTACTGGTTGTCCCTGTGGAATAGACTCCCAGGCTATTACCTAGGCCAATGCCTATGGCGGGACCCTTTTCTTAGTCCCTGGGCCCATAATATCCATACAAAACTCTTGATGATCAGGATTTCCCCCATTGAAGCTTTTATCCTAGGCCCCGATGCTGCCAAATCGTTGATCTTTCAATGGCTGGACAAAATTGATAGACAATTAAATCTGGCACACGGATCAGGAACATGCTCACTGTTTTCCCTTGGTATTGTCCCCTCGTCTCACCCCCCCCACCTTACCTCTCCGCGTTACACTCTATCAAACACAGGTTCGCATTTATGAAGGCATGTTTTAATGTGATCCCCTCAAACGTCCTCGATAGTAGGCTCTCGGGGGGGGGGGGGTAAAACCCATCTATTGTACATGTGACAGCCGATCCCCGGAATCCCTGTTCCATATTACATTCGTATATCCCCACTACTGGGATATAAGATCAAGATTCATTTCTCCTATTTCCCAGAGATTCCCCGGTTCACCTGATATGTTTAGCCTTTATTTCCTACTCCAGGACACAGACCACAACATAACCTTAAAGGTGGCAAAAAATTTTGCTGCAGTCGTGGCTGGGAAAAAATGGGAGAAGAGACGGGTAAGCCCTACACCAGAGAATTTCTAGTATTGATAGTACAGATTGTATTTGAGGCAGTAGATGGTGCACTGTCACATGATCTATCTATATTTGTAAAATATACTCCCTTTCTATGTGTATTTAATTTGGTCTTCGACCGCAATAAAAGCTTACTAATGCTCTGGTTTGAAAGGCAGCTTTTTAATCATTAGTATATAAGTTCTCTCTGCTATGTCATTTCCAGTGACATATGAATCCTTAATCATACTTAATCATGACTGAAAAAAATATTATAAATTCTTCAGAGTAACTATCAAAACCAAAGTGGGAGAAATTAAGCTCTGAATGCCAGCTGTATATTTTTAAGTAATGTGCAACTGCACACCTTATCAATAATTGCTGATGTCTCCCACATCTAATTATATCCATGCAGCTGATCTCCTGCCCCCTAGAATATAGATAGCTAAGTAATTCAGACTTCTCTGAGAGAAAAAAGCAACATTCTTCCTGCAGGCTGGCTACACTCACTAAGCCTGGCCACTGGATACTTCCCAGGAGGAAGTATAGGAAAATGCCCATTCCCCTTGATTTCCTACTTGTTCAATAAGACTTGTTAGAAGAACTCTGATATGTTTTCACAAAGTTCTTTGACCCTCACTCTCCGTTTGTATTGATTCATGATTGTTCTTCACTCCAAAGTGCCATCCCAGCAAAGCCATGACATATCTAGTCACTTTTCAGCACCGTAATAAAATAACACCATTGCAAATTCAGAATTAAAGTTCATCTCTTTTTTTTATTGAAAAAGTTTTACACATACACATTTCCCCCCTCCCTTCCCCAACATTATAAAAATACATATACAAAAAATATAATTCCCTCCCAATCCCACCCTAACCCTCCCCCACCACCCCTTTCCCTCCCCTCCCCCTTGACTTCCACTATATACAATGCTAATAATTCCAAACAATATATATGTTATTCATCCCTACTTATTCTCTATTTACTAACTCATCAATCAATCCCCCTCAGCTGAAAGCTACATAATATTTTCTAGTCTGATATTTATTCTGTATGTAATCAATCCACTTTTTCCATTCCTGTATATAATTCTCATGCATCTGGTCTTTTAAAAAGGCTGAGATCTTCGCCATTTCTGCAAATCCCGCCATCTTCTGAGTCCATTGGTCCACAGTCGGTAGGGCATCATTCTTCCAATATTGAGCAATCAACAACCTAGCTGCTGTCACCATATACAAAATCAATTTTGTTTCTCCCAGTGTAAAATCCTTAACTATACCTAATAAAAATAATTGCGGAGAGAATTGTATTTTTTTCCTTAAGACATTTTGCATAACCCACCAAATTTTTATCCAAAAAGCCTTCACTTTCTTACAGGTCCACCAAATATGATAATATGTAGCATCTAGTCACTCACATCTCCAACATTTTGGTTGAACATTAGGGTACATACAAGACAATTTCTTGGGATCTAAATGCCATCTATAAAACATTTTATAAAAATTTTCTCGCAAATTCTGTGACTGTGTAAATTTGACATTCTGAACCCATATTTTTTCCCAAGTATCCATCATAACTGGTTGAGAAAAATTCTGTGCCCATTTAATCATACAATCTTTAACTAACTCATTTTCTGAATCCCTTTCTAACAAAACATTATAAATTCTCTTAATATGCATTGGACCAATCTCTTTTATCTGTCTAACCAATTCCACCTCATATTCCATTAAACCAGTTTGTTGATCTTCTTTCCATCTCATCTGCAATTGATTGTACTGCAACCAAGTCAAAGAAATCCCTTCTTCCAACAGCGTTTCCAAAGTCTTCAACTGCCATCTGCCCCCTTCAGTATAAAGTAGCTCTTTTGTATAAAACCCCCCCGAGTGACTTAATATTTGTATTCCACATGGTATCAGCAAGATCCAGCCAAAACGGAATCTTATAATCCCACTCGGTTCGGTGCTTCTTCCAAATTCTCATCAGGGCATTTCTAAGTATATGACTATTAAACACTTTATCCACTTTATTGTCATAAAATAGGTATGCATGCCATCCCCAAACAAGGTCATAACTTTCTATATTCAGCAGCTCAGTCTTAGTTTTTCCAAACCAATCACTTATTTGTGTCAATGCAGCTGCTTCATAATATATTCGAAGGTTTGGAAGTTTAAGACCACCCCTCTCATGAGTATCTTGCATAATTTTCATTTTCACTCTTGGTTTTTTTTCATTCCAAACAAATTTATTCACTCCTTTTTGCCATTCTAGTAATGGTTTGTCTGATTTGAGCACCGGTATCATTTGAAATAAAAAGATAAATCTAGGTAAAACATTCATTTTTACTGCTGATATTCTTCCAAGTAAAGATAACTGCAGTTTCTTCCAGGTTTGCATATCTTTTTGTATCTTTTGCCACAGAACCTCATAATTGTTTTGAAACAGTTTTGTATTTAAATCTGCGACTTGTACTCCTAAATATTTGACCTTTGAAACAATTTCAAAACCTGCACTCTTTCCAGTTCCTTTTTTTTTTTTGCTCTCTGTCAAATTTTTAACCATCATTTTAGTTTTTTTCTGGTTCAGTCTGAAACCAGATACCATGCCATATTCTTCTATAATATCTTTCATCTGAATTATTGATTTCATCGGCCGTGTTAGGGTAACAACCAGATCATCTGCAAATGCCCTAGATCTGTAGTCCTCTTGCCTTATAACTATTCCATTCAAAGAGTTTGAATCCCGTATTGCGTTCAATAAAACTTCAAGAGTTAAAATAAATAATAGTGGGGATAATGGACAACCTTCTCTTGTACCTTTTTGTATATTAAAATTGGATGTTAAACTTCCATTGATGATAAGTTGTGCAGATTGTTCGTGATAAATTGCTCCAATCGCCTGTATAAACCGTTCCCCCAAGTCCATTTTTTTCAAAGTTTTAAGTATAAAATTCCAATTCACTCGATCAAAGGCTTTTTCCGCATCCAAAAAAACCAGCACTGCAGAGATCTGTTTATTCTTATCTAGATAGTCCAATAAATCTATGATTTGCCTGACATTCTCCTTCATGTATCTACCTTCGATAAATCCCGCTTGGTCATTATGAATTACATCTTGAATAATTGGCATCAATCTGTTGGCAAGCACTTTTGCAAAAATTTTATAATCCGTATTTAGAAGAGATATTGGTCTGTAGTTTTCTGGTTTTTTAGGACCTGATTCTTCTTTCGGTATCAATGAGATAAAGGCTGCTTTCCATGAGGAAGGTATTTTACCAAAGTTCATCTCTTTTTTTAACTTTTAGGCGAATAGGCTCTATGATTCTTCTGCTATCCATATAGAAGCCTTCTTTCTCCTTCTATTTTTATCTTATTTACTTGATTTTTATAGTCACCCATCTCAATAAGTAACTCTGGACAGCATGCATCATAATAATTAAAACAATACAAACTAAAACTATATGGTTGCTGGAGTAAACTATTGCCATAGATACTAGTATAATCTAGAAACAGGCCAGAAACATAATCTGGTCTTCATGGTCTTATGAGAAGCAGCAACTTTGGGGTCATCTTAATCTCTGAAGATTATTATTGTTCTTTATTGTTGTTGTTGTTGAAGATTATGAATCTACTGTATACCTTTGAATGTTCCAGAGGTCAGGGGGCTATGGCAGAGAATGCATTTCTCCTAGTCCTTGGCTGATGGGTCTTGTAGTATGCTCAACCTACCAGATCAAATTGGACAGGTAGAAACAACTAGGAGAAGATGGTTCTTAAGTAACCCAGCTCTGAGCTATGAAGGGTTTCAAAGGTGATAACCAGTGTTTTGATTTGTACCTGGAGGTAGACTAGTAGCCGGTGCAGTTTATGTAGCAATGGTATTGTATATATCAAATATCTCACACCATTTATTATCCATCAGCCACATTCTACATCATTTGAAGTTTCCAAATGCTCTTTGAGGGCAGCTCAACACAGACCACAGTGCAGCAATCCAAATGAAAAATCACAGGGGCCTGAATCATTGTGATCAATCCAGTTCCTGGATTCTGATCCAGGAACTGGTGCAATTGGCACAAAACCCTAAGGAGATTAAAGACTGTCACAGCTGTTACCTGTTTTTCTAGTGGAAGCTGTGTGTCCAAGAGGACCCTCTCCCCAGAACTATTTGGAGCCCCCAGTCCAAGAGCAGCAGTGGAAAAACTTTGTTATTGGGAGGACAAATATCCCAAACCATTCAATCTTCCTTGGGTTGAGATAAAAGCCAATGCACCCGTTGCACCCACCTGCCTTCTCCAGGCACTGGGGCAGAACAGCCACAGCATCACTCAAGTGGACCAGGCTGAAGATATCAAAATAGGTATCATCAGCATGCTGATATCTCACCTCAGGCTGTTGGATCATCTCATTCAGTCACCTCATGTAGATATTAAATAAGAGAAGAGAGAGAATTGGTCCCAGAGCACCCCCACAAGTAGGGACCATGAGATGGATTTTTCTCTCCATCAAAACCAACTGGAACCAAGTCTGGAGGAATGTATTATGCCAGTAGAAGGAGGAGAACAGTGCAACACAATGCCACTCATCCCCAACTACCAAAGGTAATCCAAGATACCATGATTGGTGGCTTCAAAGGCTACTGAGAGGTCAAGAAGAGCAAAGATGGTTGCACTGCCCTACCCACTCCCACTAGAACTCATCAAAGAGGGAAACTGATGCCATCCCAGCCCCATAACCTGGTCTCAACCCTGACTGAAAAGAGTCCAGAAGCCCATACTTCATCCAGGATCTTTTGCAGTTGCCATGTGACCATCTTGTTCACAACTTTCCCCAAAAAGGGGAAGTTGGAGATTGGTTGAAAGCTCTTTAGACTTGAGTTGATCAATGCCCCCTTCAGGAGCTGGCACAACACCATCTCTTTGAAAACCAATGAAACCACCCCCCAATCACATGTCCCCTTTTGGGCAGTCTTAATCAGACAGGAGGGACACACAGATTAAACATGGCTGAACTAGCAGTTGCAAGAGCCCTGTTCATTTTGTCAGAGGCAATTTATAAAAGCAATGTTAAATCAAAAAAAGAAACAAATGAAAAGGTGAAAAAAAACCAGAATGCCTACCAATAAGGTTCTTTGATAACAATGATTTTGTGTCCATCAAGTGAAGTCATTAATTTTTGGGTACTTCTAACAACTATATTTGCAGGTGAACTGACTTCACTGTCCTTTCATCCAGGGACGGGTTTCAAAACCCGTTGCTACCAGTTCACTTGTGGGCGCTCACTCATACACATACACAACGCTTCTGCGCATGTGCAGAAGCATCTGGCTGGGTGAGCGGAGTCTCCCCCCACTGCCGCTACCGGTTCACCCAATTCAGGGTGAACCAGTAGCAACCCACCACTGCTTTGATCCCATTTTGTCATCTTTTCAATAGTTGAACAGACTGACTTCTGAGTCAATTGTAATGTAACAAAAATGATAAAATTTTATGGAATTTGGGAAAGAGGTCATTTCTCCCTCAAAAAAACCCCCTTGTTTTATCCTGCATCTCAGGGCCTGAGTTTCAATTGCCAATGTGAATTCAGGCTTGGCACCATTGCATTGCCTACTTAGTTGCCCAGCAAAAGTAAACAAGCGTGAAATTGGTGACATTTTCAATAGAGAAAGGAGCCATATGTAAACTATAAGGTGTCTGACTCTTTTTCTCTTTCTTGGGGATATTTGTTTTTACAGAGCTTGTGGCAGCTGGGTGGGATGTTTTACACATTTTATTCTCAGCACTGTTCAGTAGATAACAATTATTGGCTTATTTTCAAATATCTATTAAGGGAGTGTAAATGTGGCAATGTAGAAATGTCTGATTCCAGCCCTAACCAGCAATTCACTTTTTAATTTTGTAGCTACTTCTTTCCTAGAATCATGAAAAACAGAATCTGGTTGATAAGCCTTAGGTGCTACTGCCCTGTAGGATATTCTCCCATTATTCTCATCTATAGCAAATACCAAGTTCCAGTTTCATGAAAGTTTTGTATGATGATCAAAAACTCTGGATATTTTTGAGGGTGGGGATGATGTCACAGTGACATGATGCACCTTCATGGGGCTCTGTGGGATTGTGCCAAAATTCGAACTGCAAGGAGGTTCTGATGGACCTAAATCACCTCAGAGGGGTGATGAAGTAAGAGAGCATGCTCCATTGATCTCAGGGAGTTTGCAAGCTCCCTGATTGATCCAGAGAAGGCTCTCAATGTGGCAGGAAGAAAAGGACAGCCATTGTGTGTCTGACCAAAGCTATGGCAGCCAACAATGAAGAAAACGCGAAGACTAAGGAACAGTGTGAACGATCTAGGTGAGGGATTTCTAACTTCTCATTGAGAAATGAGCCCCCTGGAAATTAGTCTGTGTGAACCTGAGACCCTAAAAGAAGGAGGTGGAATTGTTTTCCTCCCACCTCCCAAGAAAAGCAGTGACCAAGCCTGAGAGCCATTTTTAAAACCAGAAGAAAGATAAGAGAATTTTTTAAAAGGGTGAAAGAACTTGGAAACTAGGAAGCTGGACTGAGGATCTCAAATATAATATTGACTAACTTGGAAGCTTTTGGGGATTATAAAATTTGGATCTAGAGAACCTTTTTTGAAAAACTTAGACACGATAATATATAAAATAAAAGGGAGAAACGGGAGACCAACAGAGCAACAGTGACACTTACAGGCAGAAGGAAAGATAACATAACCTTGAGAGGCTAAAAAAGATAAAGACTGGCTGTTAAAACAAAGAATACCTGCATCAATAAGCTGTTTATGTTAGATAGCTGAGATAGAGAGTGAAATATTGTGACTTTTTAAAATAGTGTAGCTCTTGGAACTCAAGTGGAAGCTAAACAGATAAAGTGAACAGAAGCTGAGAAAATATTTACCTTCTCTTTTATTTTCTGCTCTGGGAACTCTCCCTCAGAAGATATAAGAGAGTTGGTGGTTGAATTTTGGGGCTTGGTGGGCCTATGTGGATTATAAATTTAACAAGAGAAGAAGATAATACTTTTTGAAGAACAATGGGGCCAACAGTTTAACAACTCTTGGATTACAATTTATATCTTCACTCTCCTCTTGGATTACAATTAACAGTTTCACTTCTTTTTTGTGGATTATAATTACACTCCTCTGGGATTACAATTTTAAAAACCAGTGACATTATTTGGAGATTGAAAATAAGAAGGAGGAAGAAGGAAAAAGGAATACAGTAATATTGAATGTTTTGACTCCTGAATAGCTTTGTAAAAAGGGAAATTGGAAGGAGATAGTGAAGTGGGCGGTCAACACTGGGTCTGTTGGGATACTGTAGTTATTATCTTTAATATTTGGTTTAAATTTATTAAAACATCTCAAAATGAAGAAAATACATGTGTGTTCTCCTCCTCCTCCTCAGCAGCATCTAGCTCAGCAGGCCAAAGGTCATTGGATGCTAAGTTGCAGCAAGAGAAAATGAATACAATGCAATTAGAGATGAAAGCTGATTCAGGCCATGCATGAAGACATTAAGGAAAGAATAGGAAAAGTAGAGGATAAAATAGAGAATTTTCAACAAATAATGGCCAAAAATGAACAATGCATTCAAAAAGTAGAAGAGAAAGCTGAATAAACAGAGAAAAGGTTGATTACAGACTCACCTTGGCAGATAAAAGTCATGAGAAAACAATAATATCACTTGAGATGGATAAGGCTGATTACTACTTGCAATTCCAGAATATTGAGGAAGAAAAGGGAGAAAATTTGACGGAGATATTGGCAGTGCTGCTGGCAAATGCTTTAGAGGTGACCAAAGAAAAGGTGCTTGCTGAGATGGATGAAATATTTAGAGTTTACACTAGATATGCAATAAGAAGTAGACACTCCAGAGAGGTAAAGATGAGATTTACTAAAAAAGCAATAAAAACAGAGATTCTACAAAGAGCTACAAAGATGACCCTTTAAAATACAAAGGGAAAGAAATAGTAGTTTTAAAACGGATCTCCAGAAGAGTAAGAGAAATTAGAAAGGAATATCAATTTCTGACAAGACAGCTCATTAAGAATGGAGTAAATTTTAGATGGCTGATACCGGAGGGAATATTGGTGACCTGGATGGAGCAAAGACATAGACTGGCTTCCATAGAAAAAGCAGAACAATTTTATGAGCACTATTTTGGACTACAAGAGAAAATGAGAGTAAGAGAAGAAAAAGAGGATAGACAACAAGAAGAAGTCATAGGAGAGAGAGAAAGACAACAAAAAGATGAAAGAGAGTTAGAAGAAATAGCAAAGAAAGAAGGAGCAAAGGCAAAAGATCAGAGAGAAATAAGAGCAACCAGAACAACAAAACCTATCTATAAGTAAAACTATGGCAGAAAAAATAACATTACTGTCAATAAATATAAATGGA
Organism: Ptyas mucosa; assembly: GCA_012654045.1. NCBI lineage: Eukaryota > Metazoa > Chordata > Lepidosauria > Squamata > Colubridae > Ptyas > Ptyas mucosa. Next base: position 184,262 of record WNWU01013467.1, read on the forward strand.
TTGAATTTGGCTATAAAAAGGAAAAGGACTTTCAGTAAACTAGAAAAATTAAAGTTGGATATCATTTGCCTGCAAGGGGTTCATATTAAAAAAACAACACAATAAACCATTGGAACATTACAAAATTGGGAAACTATATACCTCTCTATCACAACATAAGAAGAGAGGAGTAGTTCTTTACATAAAAGAAACAATAAAAGTTAAGCAAATTTTCAAGGATGAAGAAGGGAGGATTTTGATGGTGGAGATAACAATGAATTACAAACAGATACTTTTGGTAGCAATTTATGCACCAAATAGCAACAGAGGACTTTTATGGTAAACTTCGTAAGAAAATAATAGAATTGGAGTATGAAAATATATGTGTAATAGGAGATTTTAATGCAATTGTGGATTCGGAACTGGATTATAAAACTAGGAAAGTAAATTAAAAAGCTAGGAAGAAATTTCCAAAATTTTTAAATGGCAGAAGAATTAGGTATCCAAGATGTATGGTGCAAGATACATCCTAAGGCAAAGCAATATTCATTTTATTCAAATAGGCATATGTCTTGGTCAAGAATAGATATGATATGGATGTCAGCTGAATTAAGATCTAATGTACAAGAAATAAGACATAGAAACAAGTAATTGTGCGGACCACAATCCAATAAAAGTTAAATGGAAAGGACAAAAAAGAAAATTAAGATGGATATTGAACCAATGAATATTAAAAGATAAGGAATTTATTCAATTCTGGAAAAAGAGTTAGACTTTTTCTTTAAAGAGAATAGAAAAGGAGAGATCTCATTATAAAATGTATGGGTCAGGGTCAGGGATGGGTTCTAAATTTTTTACTACCGGTTTTGTGGGCGTGGCTTATTTTGTGGGCGTTGCTTGATGGTCATGTGACAGTGGCCATGGCTTGATGGTCATGTGACTGGATAGGCATGGCCAACTCAATGTCACTCATGTCAAGAGGTGCCTCGCCTGGCCCCTCTCCTCCCAGCCATTCCTTGTCACACCCAGCCGCAACGTATCTATAGTTCTGTAAAAATGTTCACCTTTTTTCAACTTTATTATCTACATACTATAGGTGCACTTTCATGGACCACTGAAAGGAGGAAATGGCTCACATGCTTTGCCCAAGAGTGTGGTAGGCAATAGGCTTTTAAGGGGCTGCCAGAAAGAAGGGGGGGGGCAATGTATTTTCCAAAGTACCAGAAAGCAAAACAAGAAGCAATGGATGGAAACTGAACAAAGAGAGAAGCAACCTAAAACTAAGGAGAAACTTCCTGACAGTGTGAACCAATATAAGTGCAGAAATATTTCAGTCATAATTTCACATATAAAATAGCCATTTGTGTAATACAACCTGCATATTGTTCAAAACAGTTGTTAGTATTATGGGTGATGTTTGACAGCAAGCCTAAAAGTCAAAGATTACAAGAGTGCTTCTTTCTCTGTATGTATACAAAACATCATATACAGTACCAGGAATAGCATATTAAGATGGACTTATGCAGTGGTGGGTTTTAAAATCTTTTACTACTGGTTCTGTGGGTGTGGCTTGGTGGGCGTGGCATGGTGGGCGTGACAGGGGAAGGATACTGCAAAATCCCCATTCCCTCCCCACTTCAGAGAAAGGTTACTTCAAAATCCCTATTCCCTCCCCATCCCACTAACCTGCTCTGGGAAGGAATCAAACTCCCCCTTCTTCATTTCCCCAAATAAAATATTACTCATAAAAAAAGCAAGGAAAAATCAAACTGCTAACAAGGAACCTGATACCTGCCTGATACTCATTCCACATTCCTGCCAGCTGCATAAAGGAAACTTTGTAAGAAGAAAACAGCTACCGGTGCTTAGAGATAATAGAAAGTGGAAGCCAGAAGTTCGGCTCCATTTACAAGCAGGCAGAAAACTCATTCAAGACAGGATATTTCACAATGGAAATCGCCCAAACCTTTTTAGAAACACAAAGCCTATGTTGCACAAACCCTAAAACTTCAAACAGATAGAACCATATAAGAATCCCTCCTCTTATCCATTTGTTGTTCAGCTGACCCAGAAACAAACTGCTGAATATCACTTCACTTCTGCAAGCAAAAACCTCCTTCCAACAGCTGCTTCTTGGCTTGTCAATTTAAAGTGACAGTGTCTTTTTTTTTTCCTTCTTCTTTGCCAAGTTATCTCCTGGCTGAGAAGTGAGTCCTGATTTTTTCCTTCTAGCTGATCAGTTGGGAGGCTTCTTGGCTTCTCAATTTAAAGTGACGGTGTCTTGATTTTTTTTTCTATTCTTTGTCAAGAGAGCTCTGATTTTTTCCTTCTAGCTGATCAGCTGCAAGTTGGGAGGCAGCGAATAGATTGGGGCCAGGGCCAGGCAGAGGTGGTATTTACTGGTTCTCCGAACTACCCAAAATTTCCACTACTGGTTTGTAAGAACCGGGGAGAACTGGTAGCAACCCACCACTGGACAGGGTTAAGGCATACATTAGAGGTTTAGCTATAACTTATATGGGAAAGAAAAATAAGAAGAAACAAAACCAAAATTTATTAGAAGAAGAATATAAGAGGCTAGAGATGAAACTAAAAAAAGAACCACACAAAAAAAAAGAATCTAAAAAACCAAATGGAATTGATAAAACATAAGTTGAACTTAATAGATACAGAAGAATTAGCACAAAAAATTAAAAGTGCTAAACAAAATTTCTTTGAAGATGCAAATAAACCAGGAAAATGGCTGGCATACAAATTGAAAAAGGAGAAGGAAAAAAACTGATACACCAATTAATGGATGAGGAAGGAAACCTTCATCACCAAAATAACAATAAAAAGGAAGTGATCCAAAACAACAATGAAAAATTATATGATCAAGAGACAGTTTCAGAAAATAAAAGAAAACAATATTTAGAAAAAGCGGAATTACATAAAATACCTGAAAAAGTGAAAGCTATGTTAGATGAACATATAACAATGATGGAATTAACAGAAGCAATTAAGAGACAAAAGAATGGCAAAACACCGTGCCCAGATTGTCTACCAGCAGAACTCTATAAAGATTTTCAAAATACTTTAAGTATACCAATTTTGGAAGTATTCAATAAAGTAGTGCTAGAAACGAAAGTATCAAATTCATGGATGGAAGCATATATTACTCTCATACCAAAAGAAGATTCAGACCTACAACAGATAAAAAATTACAGACCGATATCCTTACTGAATGCTGACTATAAAATATATGCCTCAATAATTGTAGAAAGATTAAAAAGATTCTTAAATCAATTCATACATTCGGATCAAAATGGATTTCTACCTAAGAGACAAATTAAAGACAATATGAGAATAATTTTAAATACACTGGAGTACTACGAAGCACATACAGGAAAGCAAATGGTATTTATTTTTCTAGATGCACAGAAAGCATTTTACAATGTGAACTGGCAGTTTATGCTAGCACAATTAAAAAATATGGATTTTGGGGAGAGATTTATTAACATGATTAAAGCATATATAGCAAAGGTGATGTTAAATGGAGATATGACAAGAGAAAGTTAACATTAAAAAAGGTACAAGACAAGGATGCCTCTTGTCTCCTCTATTATTCATATTGACACTGGAAATATTAAACAGAAATATTAGACAAGATGCAGAGATAAAGGATATGGAAATAAAAAAGGAAAAATATAAACTACAGGCATTTGCAGATGATTTAGTCTTCATTCTGGAAGATCCACAAGAAACAGGGCCTAAATTAATAAAAAATTATTACAGTCTTCAGAGGATAATTAGAACTTCAGAAAAAACAATTACTACCAACCTGCCTTCCATTGATGACCTGTATACTGCACGAGTCAAAAAGAGGGTTGTGAAAATATTTACAGACCCCTCACATCCTGGACATAAACTGTTTCAACTCTTATCCTCAAAACGACACTATAGAGCACTGCACGTCAGAACAACTAGACACAAGAACAGTTTTTTCCAGAATGCCATCACTCTGCTAAACAAATAACTACCTCAACACTGTCAAACTAGTTACTAAGTCACTAGTTACTATTAATCTTCTCATCATTCCTATCACCCATTTCTTCCCACTTATAACTGTATGACTGTAACCTTGTTGCTGGTATCCTCAAGATTTATATTGACTGTTTCCCTATGACTATCATTAAGTGTTATACCTTACGATTCTTGACGAATGTATCTTTTGTTTTATGTACTCCAAGAGCATATGCACCAAGACAAATTCCTTGTGTGCCGAATCACACATGGCCAATAAAGAATTCTATTCTATTCTATATTATAGAATTAATGTTAATGTAATGAATATAGTTGTAAACCTTGATTATTATTTTACAAAGATACCTGTACTGGGACGACACACTGATTAACTGAAGATGGAATTATTATATGAAAAAATTAAAAATTAAAAAAAAACTCTGGATATTTTTGACAGTATTGCTGGATTTCTGTCATGTTTTTGGCATCTCTGTGGATCCCAGTTTCAAAAAATTGTTAGCTGTAGCTGTCTATATTACCTGCTTGCCTTCAAATAGTTTTGGTGCAGAATTTCCAAACCCAATTGCTCAACTGCAATTTTTGCTATGTGACAAAAAGATGACATTACTGAAGATAAATTGTATTAACTGATTTTAATTGTGTGATATGATGTGATGTGATGTGATGTGATGTAAAAAATTTTCGTTTTGCCATGGCCACAATAATGTTTTAAAGAATGCTATCTAACATATCTCTTTTGAAGAGCAGAAACAGAGAACTTCTTTTATCTATGGAGCATCTCCATTTACCTGAAGGTTCTGAGGGAAGGAAAGTCTTCAAAAATTGCACCTCTAAGTCTAGCATATGATATGACATGATATCACAGGTTTTTATATATATATGGAGAACAGACAGACTGACATACAGCAAAGTGAAAATACAAACAGAGATGGGAGTGTTAAGGAAGTCATCTACTCAGAGGTGGTATTCAGCTGGTTCGCACCGATTCGGGCGAACAGGTAACAGAAAATTGACCTGGTTTACTGAACTGGTAATGACCTCTAGCTGGTCCCGCCCCCGCCCGCCCAGTCGCCTCCACCCGCCCGCTTGCTCACTTGCCCCGGCTGCCTCCTTGCCCCACCCCACCTGATCCGCCCCACCACTCCTCACCTCCCCAGCATAACACACTGTTATTCCTCATGTTGACCACATAGTCTCTGCTCTGCGGCTTGCCTGCCTTCCCATACAGTACCTGTGGCTCAACTGAGTGGCCCTGATCTGCCTGCCTGGGTAAGTAAGCCTGCAAGTTGTGCTTCCCCCCCCCCCCCCCCCCCCCCCCCCCCCCCGTCCCTGCCTACCTTCCCCTACTCTCTTCCACATGGCCTGCAGCCTCGCCATGCTTCCCTCCCTTCCTGGCAGTTCCGGTGGCCAGGCTTGCTGCCCACACTCACCTAGAGAACCCAGGCAGGCCTCAAACTACACCCTCCCCCCAGGCCAAAGCAATTTACCCAGCCTGCAGCCTTCCACATTCAACCAAAGGGTCACAGGTGGGGGCAGCACAGGCGGGGGCAGCATGGGGGCAGGTGGATGAAGCGGTTTGGGTAAGGCTCTTACCTTACTGTTCCATCTGTAAAGCACTGTGGGGGAGAAAAGCAGCCGCTGACTGACCCAGAGAGCACATGGAGCCGCTCCATGTGTTCGCTGGTGATCTGTTTTCAATTCTCTTCCCTGCTGCTCTTGCTGTGACGTCTTGTACAGTACAGCAAAATTTACTTTGACAACTGGGAGTTGCTGCTTTGGTCCTGTAAGTCCCACTCCCATCCGGAAAACGCTATGGGTGGCAGAGAGAAATCGCATTCAACCTGGCTGCTTTTCTCTGTGTGCTGCGCATTTTGCTGTGCTGCAAAACATGTTTTCCCATTCCGAGCAAGAGCAGCAGGGGAGAGAAAACAGGTCACCAGAGAACACCATGTGCTCTCCAGGTCAGCAGCTGCTTTTCTTCCCTGCTGCTGCTCTTGCCTGGGAGAGCGAGAGAGTATCTTCCGCAGTCCAGCGAAATTGAGCTTTGGGTCCGATTCCACTCCCATCGGGAAAGTGCTGCAGGTGGCAGAGAAAAGTTCTGCCACCTGCAGTGTTTTCCGGACTTGGACTTACAGGTGGACCCAAAGCAGCAACTTCTGGTTGCTAAAGTAAATTTCACTGTGCGCTTTCCCAGGGCCCCAAGGGTCGCCCTATGAGAGCACCACTGCTGCTGCACTCCTTCTGCCACCACTGCTGCCATGCTCCTTCCACCACCACTGCTGTGGCTGGAGCTCGCCATCAGGATCAGTAAGTCCTTGCTTTTCTCCCTAGTAAGGGCTCCATTATGGAGGGCTGTGTGTCCAGACCAGATGCTTTCTCTCAGGCCTCCCACCTCGCATATCTCGGGTGGGTCTCACTCTCCTAGCCTTTGAAGGAGGAAGGGAAGGAGAAAGGGAAGGGAGAGAGGGAGAGAGAGAGAGAGAAAAGAAAGAGAGAGAGACAAAGAAAGAAAGAGAAAAAACTATGTAATATGTATGTACACATATGGCATATATACATAGGATTAAATAGTATGTTTTGGATGTTCAGTAGTAGTAAATAAATAGACTGGGAAATTGTAACTCATTGAGGCCCTTGAGGAGAGTCCAGGCAAGGCGCCCCTTGACGTGAGTGCTGTCAAGTTGGCCATGCCCACCCAGTCATATGACCAAGTCACACCCACTCAGTCACATGATCACCAAGCCACACCCACTAAGCCATGCCCACAGAACACAGGTGAAATCAACTTACCTTTGCTACAGGTTCGCAAATGGGAGCACAAGCGTGCACGCACTTGCTATGCTCATGTGTGACACCTCTGCACATATGCAGGACCTTCTGCGCATGCGCAGAGCATCAAAAATGGAATGTGATGATGTCTGAGCGGGTGGCCGGAGCCTCCCACTGCCCCTGCTATTGGTTCACCCAAGCCAGATAGAACCAGCTGCATTTCACCACTGCCATAGAACCGGTAGTAAAAAATTTTGAATCCCATTATTGCATCTAATGTTACATAATGTATGTTAAGTCTTGGCTTCTGTAACATAAACCTCTGACACTTTGAAATAACCAAATAGATAGTGTACCCCAAATAGACTTGATTTGTTTATCTCATGCAACATTAGTTATGTCAACTTAATGTTCTCATTGCAAAATCAGATTATCAGCATCTCATACATTGTTGGTTGTATTGTTTTTCTAGAGGCCCATCAATGGTCATGGTTCTAACTAAAGAAAATGCTGTGGAGGAATGGCGACAATTAATGGGACCAACAGATCCAACGAAAGCAAAAGAAACACATCCTAATTCAATACGTGCTAAATTTGCAACTGATGTTCTGCACAACGCTGTTCATGGGTCCTCAAATGAGGAACATGCTAAAAAAAGCATTAACTTTATCTTTGGAGATATTGATTTAGAAAGTCTAAAATATAAATACATTTACATGTAAATTTCAGAGTTGTCAACAATAAATTATCTGTACAAATTAATACATTTACATATATCTTTTTATTAAATATCATGTTACTAATTAGAATTCATAAGATCCTTCAAATTAGGAATACTTCCTCCATTAAGTTTATAATTTTAACTTGTAATATCATCAATTTTGTACAGAATATAAATTGGTGGTAGCACATGAATACCTGTAATAATAATATTAATAATTGGTACTAAATCCCAAATCAAAAAAGACAATCACAGATATTCAGATTTCTCTTTGAAGGACTAGGAAGTAGATATGAAAGAGCCTCAAATCAGGATATCAAATCAATGGATTCTAGTCACTTGGCCTATTGGTTAGAATAGAGCGGGATAGATGAGAAGAAAGAATGTAAGATGGAGTTTTATAGACCACTTAGCTCTTATTGACTATTTCATTCTTACAAAAGTAGTAATTGTAGTAATAGGCTCCTTGGGTGCAGTCCAAAAACAACTGGAGCATCACTTAAACACCATCGGCCTTGACAAAATCACCATCACACAAATTGCAAAAGTAACCTTATTCGGAACAATTTGGATTCTATGACAGTATCTTTAACACCATCAAACATCCACATCTTCCTATCCCAGATTCTTAGGAAGGGCTTGATAGATGGATAAAAATGCCAGATCCAGTCTGAACACCTGGCTGATTGTGCAATGATTTATAAATTACAATTATAAGATGGGAAGGAAGGGAGCAAGATGCATCTGGGGAAGCAGGGTGTTGTTTTAATTGATAACTACCTCCAGAATGATGAACCCGTGCTGGGGCCCTAGGCCAACTGCCACAGCCAGGTCTTTATAACCTTTTAAAATGTCAGAAGAGTGGAAGCAGATATCACCTTGGAGAAGGTATGATGTTCCAAAAGGCAGGAACCCCAAACTGTCAGGGTGTATAAATCCCGTCCCCCCCGGGGGTAATTGCACTTAATTAGAGATGGACCGTGGCTTTCCTTTGCAGCATACTTTAAGAGAAAATAAGCCGGGATATATTCTAAGAAACGCATTTTATTATAAAGAAGTAAAAAACAATCTTACTAGCTATTAATTACATCTTGGCAAACTTCCCTACCTTGCCGGCAAAAGTTCTGGCAGACGAACAAAAGAAAAAGAAAACAAGAGTGAAAAGAATGTGGACATGCGCAGTGGTTCAGAGATAAGACTCAGATCAGTCTACCATAAGTCTCAGAATGGGAGCCCAGCTGACAAATACAAGAACGCAGTGACACAAACTTCCTTAATCAATGGGGTCTGCAAAATGCTCATTCTCCTGGCACTAATGGGGTGGATCAATCCCATTAGCTTGAAGTCATGTCATGAAGGGTTTAAAAGTGAGCAATACCTTGAATTGTACCAAGAAGTAAACCAGCAACCAGTGCAGCTCGCAGAACAACTGAAACTGATCTGACCAGAGCCATCTTGTAGCTTCAGTGTTGCCACACTGGAACTAAGGGATAGGGAGAGGGATTAGAGATAGCTGGGGTTGTGTAGCCAAAATAAAATACTTTCTCCTGGGAACCAAGGACATTCTCACACCTGGACCATGGAAGGAGGAGTGAGGTCACCGGACAACCAGACAGCGCAGTGGGGATGCTGCAACAGTCGTAAGTGTGAAAAATGGTCATAAGTCACTTTTTTAATTATTCATATTGTGTTTGAATTTTTTCCTGCCTCATGGTTCCTTTTTTATATGGGGGGGGGGTGTTCTTCCTTCACTGCTTTAGTGGTTCCTGGCACTTCCTTTTGTGGTGTACTTCCAAGAGGCAGGGTACAAGCTTGGCACTGATTTTTTTACTGCCTTTCTGGGGGCATGTGATCTTTCCTTAAATCTGGATGATTTCCTTAGGATATCTTGTGAGGTGAGTGAGACCAGCTGGTATCTTTAAGTGGTGCAAATGGATCTAATGATTGCTTCTCCTGGGTGGGAAAGGATGCTTTGTTAGTTCACTGAGCACTTGTCTATGGGGATTTTTCAGTCATCCAGGTCATGGCTGTTCCAAAGGTGCTTTTTTCAAGAGGCAACTGGACTTCCTTGGTTTGGAGTGGCCAAAGCACATGATTGCTCACTGTAGTAAGATTTTTTTTTTAAAAAGGAGGGAGGGGTGTGGATCCTCCAATTCATTTTAGTTTTCTCTCATGATAATAAGGCTTAGTAACATGGCACCAGGCTTGAAGTTTATTTAGATATCTGTGGCATGTACTAATTTTATTATGATCCTGACAAGCTTGGGAGGTTTGAACCTGGATCCCTATATAATTTGTTAATTTGTCTATTTCTTTCTCTGCATTTTGTAGCCCAAATATGCCCACCCACTTTCTGGAGAGCTTAAATTATCTCTCTGCTAAAGGGTTTCACTTTATGAGCAAGAGTTGGCTGCTAATATGAGCAAGAGTTGGATGCTAATAGTTATCATTGCATTTTAACTATTTTAATTCCTCAAGATGCGCTGGCAACCTGCCTGATTTGTAACTCCACCTTGCAGGTATTTCTAATCTAATGATTGGTATTTAGGGCAGCTTTTTGCAAATAAAGAAGCTTTTTGTATTTTTGTATAGGTAATCCTTGAATTACAACAGTTCATTTAGTGATCATTCAAAGTTACAATGGCACTGAAAAAAGTGACATGACCATTTTTCACACTTATGACCATTGCAGCATCCCCACAGTCATGAAATGCTGGGCAAGGCAAAGTGCCCCTCGACATGAGTGATGTCAAGTTGGCCATGCCTACCCAGTTACATGACCACCCAGCAACACCTACCCATCTGGTCATTAGGGCAGAGAACTGGTTGTTAAATTATTTGAATTCCACCACTGAGACAGCATCTTGATTGGACCATGTGACTGACTGGGGTTGTGGGAAAACTTTCTCTTTTAATTAGGTGAAAACCATGGGAACCTTCAGAGTCGTTTTTCTCCAGAACTGTGCCAATATGATATTTCCAATAAAGCTATTCTTTGAGGAATTCACCTGTCTCGGAGTTTTGCTTGATATGGGATTATTACTTGGAACCCTGACAACAACTATGTAATATGAGCCACCCTAGGGTCCCAAGAACTGCCCATGCAGCCACATACTGCACTAGTTGTAGCTTACAAACACTCTTCAAAGGTAGCCCTGTGTAGACTGCACAGCAATAATCTAAGTATGAGCTAACCAGTGTATATACCAATGTTCTTAAAGAGAATTTTTGCAGCAGTAGAGCTACAAAAGTAGTTTTATTCATTCTCTGTTAAAAATTTCTGGATATTTGATATGAAATTATTTTTTTTCAAGGCCTGCAATGGTGGAGAAGAACAAATCACATAAAATTAATGTTAATCTGTTTGAATGGGGATTTTCTGTTCAGCTAAGAAGTTGCCTTGGATAAGTCATACTTTCCCTCAAGAGTAAACTAATTTCCAAGAAATGATATGATAAATTAATTCCAGTCTAGCTCCCTGAAATACATTGATATGTAAAAGTAGGGTACTTTGTCTCACATGGTTTATGATGGATATTTCCCAGCCCTCTGAGTAGTCCATATGCACAAAAGGACTACCCAGAGGGCTGAAAAAAGTGATTACTGACAGGTCCTCATACTTTTGACTGGTCCTCGCACTTATGACTAGTCATCATTTATGCCCATTGCAGCATTCTTAACAATCATGTCACTCATTTCACAACTGCGGTGCTTCATGTGACTGGGTGGGCGTGGCCAGGTGGTTATGTGGCATCGCTTCTTTGCCCTAATGACAGTTTGCTGCAATGGTCATAAGTGTGAAAAACGGTCATAAATCACTTTTTCTAGTGCCATTGTAACTGTGGTAAGTCAAGGATTACCTGTACAAAAATACAAAAAGCTTCTTTGCTTGCAAAAAGCTGCCCTAAATACTAATTATTACAGGTGAAACTCAAAAAATTAGAATATCGTGCAAAAGTTCATTTATTTCAGTAATGCAACTTAAAAGGTGAAACTAATATATGAGATAGACTCATTACATGCAAAGAGAGATAGTTCAAGTCTTGATTTGTCATAATTTTGATGATTATGGCTTACAGCTCATGAAAACCCCAAATTCACAATCTCAGAAAATTAGAATATTGTGAAAAGGTTCAATATTCTAGACTCAAAGTGTCCCACTCTAATCAGCTAATTAAGCCATAACACCTGCAAAGGGTCCCTGAACCTTTAAATAGTCTCTCAGTCTGGTTCAGTAGGAATCACAATCATGGGAAAGACTGCTGACCTGACAGTTGTGCAGAAAACCATCATTGACACCCTCCATAAGGAGGGAAAGCCTCAAAAGGTAATTGCAAAAGAAGTTGGATGTTCCCAAAGTGCTGTATCAAAGCACATTAATAGAAAGTTATGTGGAAGGGAAAAGTGTGGAAGAAAAAGGTGCACAAGCAGCAGGGATGACCGCAGCCTGGAGAGGATTGTCAGGAAAAGGCCATTCAAAAGTGTTGGGGATTTTCACAAGGAGTGGACTGAAGCTGGAGTCAGTGCATCAAGAGCCACCATACACAAACGGATCCTGGACATGGGCTTCAAATGTCGTATTCCTCTTATCAAGCCGCTCCTGCACAACAAACAACGTCAGAAACGTCTTACCTGGGCTAAAGACAAAAAGAACTGATCTGTTGCTCAGTGGTCCAAAGTCCTCTTTTCTGATGAGAGCAACTTTTGCATCTCATTTGGAAACCAAGGACCCAGAGTCTGGAGGAAGAATGGAGAGGCACACACTGCAAGATGCTTGAAGTCCAGTGTGAATTTTCCACAGTTTGTGTTGATTTGGGGAGCCATGTCATCTGCTGGTGTTGGTCCACTGTGCTTCATTAAGTCCAGGGTCAACACAGCCATCTACCAGGAGATTTTGGAGCACTTCATGCTTCCTTCCACAGACGAGCTGTATGTGATGCTGACTTCATTTTCCAGCAGGACTTGGCACCTGCCCACACTGCCAAAA
>WNWU01013467.1:201740-240536 GCA_012654045.1 Ptyas mucosa
CTGATGCAGTACTTCAGGACACAAGCAACCAGGTTAATACTTTGTTCGTCACAAAAGCCAACAAGGTAAGGTCAGCTCCTTTTATACCTTGTGGGGCGTTGGCTTTGTGACTCATCACCTCGTGCTCGGCCCCACCCACTCCTTTGCTGAGCCCGTCTCTCTGATCGTCGCCACCTGGGATTAATCCACTCCCTCTCCTCATTAACGTCTGACTCAGAGGAGCTTTCTTCCTCAGGGCTTTCAGCTGGGGCCTGGGGTGGTGCCAAACCAGACGGGCCAGGAGAGGGGGGCCTTGCCTCCTCCTCCTATTCACTTTCGGAGGATTCTTCCTCTGAAGGACCGGGCTCGGGAGCCGAAGACACAACACTATCCCCCACCACAGGGCCCTTCCCCCGGGTCGGGTGGTCAGGATGCGGTCGGGACGGGAACCGGTCATGGAAGTCTCAAATCAGGTCAGGAGCATGGATGGAGGAGGCATCCTCCCAGGTGAAGTCCTCGGGGCCGTAGCCTTTCCAGGCGATCAAGTACTGGAAATGGCCCTTCAGCCAACGAGAGTCCCGAATGCTGTCCACCTCGTATTCCACAGCCCCTTCCTCCGTGGTGGCAGCAGGAGGAGCAGGGACCGCCGGGCGTCGAAGGGAGCTTGACGGGGCCTCGGGAACCAAAAGGGAATGATGGAACACGGGATGGATCCTCATCGAGCAGGGCAAGGTCAAACGGTAGGCCACCGGGTTGATGACCGCCTCGATGGGGAAGGGACCAATGAACCGGTGGTCCAGTTTCCGTACCGGGTGGTCCGTCGGGAGGTGCTTCGTCGACAGCCACACCTGGTCTCCAACGGCCAGTGGTGGCGTGGCCCGTCGAGAGCAGCCGGCGACCCTTTTGTACTCCTCCTTGGCCCGGATCAACTGCCATCACACCAGCTGTTGCACGGCGTGCAGCTCGGAGAGGAAGTCCCGGATGTCGGGAACAGGGGAGTCCGACATTGTCAGGGGGAAGAGCCGCGGGTGGAATCCCAGGTTGGCGTGGAACGGGGTGTCCTGGGTGGAGGTGTGCTGAGAGTTGTTAAATGCGAACTCCGTGAGGGGAAGGAACTCGGCCCAGTTGTTCTGCTGCTCGTTGACCACACAGCGGAGGTACTGCTCCAGTATCCCGATGACCCTCTCGGTCCCCCGTCTGTCTCCGGATGGTGGGCCAACGACAGACACACCTGCACCTCCAGCGCGGCCATGAGGCTCTTCCAAAAGCGCGCCGTGAACTGCGACCCGTGGTCGGAAACCACCCGGTCCGGCAGGCTGTGGAGACGGAAGATGTGCTGCAGGAACAGGCGAGCCGTGGTGCGGGCCGACGGCAGTCCTCGGCACGGAATAAAGTGGGCCAACTTTGTCAGTGTGTCGACGACCACGAGGATGGTGGTGAAGGTGGCGGAGGGTGGCAGGTCCATCAGAAAGTCCATGGAGATGCCCCCCACGGTCTCTCCGGAGTCGGCAGCGGATGTAGGAGCCCAGGAGGTCGGCCGGACACAGTTTTGGCTCGGCAGCACATCTCGCACGACGTCACATACCTGAAGATGTCATGCCGGACCCGAGGCCACCAGAACGTCCATGTGACCAGGTGCAGCGTCTTGAAAAAGCCGAAGTGCCCCGCCGTCCGACTGTCGTGGCACTGCCGCAGGATGAGGGCATGGAGCGGACTCGTGGGCACATACAAGCGGCCCTGATGCCTCAGCAAGCCCTCCTCCAGAGTCCACGGGGACACGGGGCCGATGTCCGCTCTCCGCTGCTGGGACCAGTCGTCCAGACGCTGCACTTCCCGCACCTGTGCCCGCAAGTCCACCGGCTCCTGGACAGCAGCCAAGGAGTCCATCGGCAGCACCGTCCGCAGAGGAAGGGGGTCCTGTAGACCGGAGTACTCCGGCTTGCAGGAGAGGGCATCCGCTCGCTGGTTGTGGCCGCTTGGGATGTACGTGACACGGAAGTTGAACCGGGCGAAGAACAACGACCACCGGATCTGCCGATGATTCAACTTCCGAGCCGTGGTGAGATGCTCGAGGTTCTTGTGATCGGTCCGAACCTCCACCGGATGCCGGGCCCCCTCCAGATGGTGTTGCCACGCCTCGAAGGTGGCCTTGATGGCCAGCAACTCTTTCTCCCAGATGGTATAGTTGCGCTCGGATGGAGAGAGTTTCTGCGAATAGTAGGCGCAGGGAAAAAGAGTGCCACCGTCCGCCGAGGCCTGGAGGAGCACCGCCCCGACCGTCACGTTAGACGCGTCCGTTTCGACCATGAACGGACGACGGGGATCGGGGTGCCACAGGATGGGTTGCGTAACAAAGGCCCGCTTGAGAACCTCGAAGGCCTGCTGCTGCGCGAACCCCCACGCAAACGGGATCTTCTTCCGAAGGAGTTGGGTCAGCGGCAGGGTCAAGGTGGCAAAGCCCGGAATAAAGGTCCTGTAATAGTTCGCAAAACCCAAGAGCCGCTGAATGTCCTTCACCCGGCGAGGGGACTCCCAGGTGCACAAGGCCTCGACTTTACGTGGGTCCATCGCGATGCCCTCGGGGGTGATGATATGGCCCAGGAACTCGATCGATGTCTGGGAAAACAGGCACTTCTCCAGCTTGGCATAGAGCTGGTGCTCCCTCAGATGTTGCAAGACCCGACGGACGTGCTGGACGTGGCTGTCCCGGGACGGAGAGTATATTAAAATGTCGTCCAAATAGATGACCACGAAATGGTCCAGCATGTCCTGGAAGATGTCGTTCATCAGGTGCTGGAAGACGGCGGGGACGTTGGTCAACCCGAACAGCATCACCAAAACCTCGAAATGTCCATAGCGAGTGCCGAACGCCATCTTCCACTCGTCCCCCGCTCGCATCCACACCAAATTGTAAGCCCCCCAGAGGTCGAGTTTCGTGAAAATGGAGGCCTCCCGCAGCTGCTCCATCAACTCCGGTATGAGCGGCAAGGGGTAACGGTTCCTCACCGTGATGGCGTTCAGCCGGCGGTAGTCGCAACACATGCGCAAATCCCCTGTCTTTTTCTTTACAAAGAGGACAGGGGCTGAGACGGGCAACAAGGAAGGCCGGATGAAGCCGCGGGCCAAGTTTTTCTCCAGGAAGTCCCTGAGGGCGGCCAACTCCGGCTCCGACATGGTGTACAAGCACCCGACCGGGAGCAGCGCGTCGGCCTGCAGGTCCACGGCACAGTCGTAGGGCCGATGCGGGGGTAGTCAATCCGCCTCCCGCTCGCTGAAGACATCCGCGAAGTCCGTCAGCTCCGACGGCAGAAATACGGCCGGGGCGGAGACAGCCTGTCCGGCGCAGGTGTGGCGGATGTGATCCACGCACTGGAGACTGGTAAACGACATGCCGTTCTGCGACCAGGTGACTTGAGGGTCGTGGGTCCGCAGCCAGGCCATCCCCAGGACCACGGGCAGGTGCAAGTCCGTCGCCACATAGAACCGGATGGCTTCCTCGTGATCCCCCACGACGAGGCACAACGGCTGGGTGGCGTACTTGATGGGGCCGGACAGCAACTCCCGGCCGTCGATGGTCTCTACCCTCAGCAGAGGGTCCACCGGCACCACGGGGATGTCATAGTAAGCCACAAAGGCCCGGTCCATAAAGTTTGTGGTGGCCCCCGAGTCCACCAGCGCGTGGGCCTGAATCCCCTCCTTTCGATCTGCCACCCACACCCGGGTGTCCAGAACCAGGTGCCGAGGAGACCCCGAGTCCACGTCCGCCGTTTCCAGCGGCGCCTTGGTCTGAGCCCGGCCTAGGGTTTCCCCTAGGTCGGTCGTGCTCCGTTTCCCGACGGAGCCGGTTGAGAGTCAGAGCCGGGCGTGAGCGCCCCGCCTCGCTTCCGAGGACAAGAAGCAGCGAAATGTCCGGGCTCCCCACAGTACAAACACAACCCCCCTAGGCGTCTCCGGCTGCGCTCCTGGGCCATCAGGCGGGGTCGGGCCGCTCCAAGCTCCATGGGTTCCTCCGCAGGGATCACCGGACGCGGAGCGGGCTGCGGCGCTGGAGGTACGGGCCGCGGGGGTGCAGCTGGGCCAGGCGGCTCCTGGGGGGCGCGTCAAGACCGTCGCCGTTGGAAGCGATGGTCCATCTGCAAGCACTGCTCCACCAGCGCGTCCAGGGTCTGGGGTGCTTCCACCCGCACCAGCTCATCCTGTAACTCGTCCGACAGTCCGTCCTGGAAAGCGTCCATTAACGCCACCTCGTTCCAACGGGCGTGCAGGCTCAGGAGCCGGAACTCAGCGACGTAGTCCTGCAGGGGGCGCCTCCCCTGCTGAAGGTTCTTGATACGCCAGGCCGCCGTCTGAGAGCGGAACGGGTCCTCATACAGGAGGCGCATATGCTGCCAGAAGCCCTGGAGGTCTGTCAGCAAAGGGCTATTCTGCAACAGCAAGGGCGTGGCCCATTGAGCAGCCGAGCCCGACAAAAGGCTGATCACAAACCCCACCCTAGCCCGGTTGTCTGGGAAGTCCTCAGGCCTCAAGGCCATGAACAGCTGGCACTGGCCCATGAACGTCGGAAACATCTCCCTCTGCCCTGCAAATTTGTCCGGCATACTCACGGGGATTTTCTGACGAGGAGGAGGTGGGGGAGCGACAGGAACTTGGCCTGCCGCCTGCAGAGCCACTAATTGAGCCACCTGCTGCTGGAGCTGCTGATTGTCTGCCTGCAACTGCTGGAGCAGCTGTAAGTGCTGCTGATCCATCGTGGCTTGAGAGTCGACTGGCTTGTGGGCTTAATTTTTTGGGTGACGAACAAGATGTTCTGTCCCCTCCCTGCTTCAGGAGCCCAGACAAGCACACACACAAACAGAAGTGTACGAAAGTCGTTTATTCACCATTCATAAACAACAAACTGGCAGCGAGCCCGGGAGAGATAAAGACAGCTGTTATTTTGAGTTGCCATGGCCAGTCCCTGATAAGGCTCTCCGGCATGTCCAACAACAAACAGTCTTAAGATTAGCAAACACTTATCTGATGCAGTACTTCAGGACACAAGCAACCAGGTTAATACTTTGTTCATCACAAAAGCCAACAAGGTAAGGTCAGCTCCTTTTATACCTTGTGGGGCATTGGCTTTGTGACTCATCACCTCGTGCTCGGCCCCACGCACTCCTTTGCTGAGCCCGTCTCTCTGATCGTCGCCACCTGGGATTAATCCACTCCCTCTCCTCATTAACGTCTGACTCAGAGGAGCTTTCTTCCTCAGGGCTTTCAGCTGGGGCCTGGGGTGGTGCCAAACCAGACGGGCCAGGAGAGGGGGGCCTTGCCTCCTCCTCCTATTCACTTTCGGAGGATTCTTCCTCCGAAGGTCTGGGCTCGGGAGCCAAAGACACAACACATCCCATCTGAACTAACCCAGTCAGCGGCCAAGTCTTCCCGAATCTGAATGATCTTATCATACAGATACTGTACAAAATCCTCAGCTCAGCTCTGCAAGGGGTCATCCCACGCTCCCAAATACCTGCAAACTGGAGTTACAAATCAGGGAGGGTGCCAGAGCACCTTGAGGAATTAAAATAGTTAAAATGCAATGATAACTATCAGCAGCCAAGTGAAACCCTTTAGCAGAGAGGTCATTTAAGCTCTCCAGAGTGAAGCAAAGGAGCAAACAGCGTATCTGTTGCTTCTTAAACCAATTACCAGAACAAATAGAACCAGAACTTTTCAAAGCTGCTTCTTTTCAAGAACAGAGATTAACATTTTTCCTTCCAAACAAAGCTGAATAGGGAAAATTATCCCATCACTAAACACAGGATTAAACATCACCAAGCACAGAATTAAACTTCACCAAAAACCAGTTTTAGACCAAAAGTCAGAAAGGGTATGTAAACTCACATTTGAATGTCAACCTTTCTAACTAGCTAATAAGCCTTGCTGAATGTCACTCATCTTGGTTCCTTGTCATTAAAAGCTTCTGCTTCATTATTCAATTATTTCTTCAAAGTGCTAATCATTGCACCCTGGCTGGAAGAACTCCAACAGGAGAGTATTTCCTCCCAACAGTGGTGTAAAAAGCTTAAAACAACCCTTCCCCTTTAAGAAAGTCAAGCAAAAAAAAAACCCCTCTGAGAACCTCCGGAATCAGAAGTGACAGTAAGTCTAGGCATACTGCCGGAGAGGCAGTTTCTGTAAGCAAGGCAATAAAGATTAGGCTAGGAAACAACACCAAATGTTGTAATTCTTACAGGATTAATCCTGTAAAGTGGAAAAAAACAAAAGGAGATTTCTTTTAACAACTGGTTCTCCAAACTGCTTAACTACTTAACTCAGTGATAAGTAACTCAGTGATAAGTTAACTGAGTTACTTATCACTCAGTGATAAGTAGCTAGTGATAACCAGGGTGATAACTCAACCTGGTCCCTACCACCCACTAGTGGGCGTTCCAGCTTTCATGGTGGGTGGTAGGGGTTTTGTCCGATACTGAAGCACTTTCCTTTTTTTAAATTTAATTGACTTTTTAAAAAATTTTCATAGCATTATTTAAAAACATTTTCATTAGGTTTTCATAAAATTCCCCGTGACAATTTAAATATACTATTTGTATCGCCCACGCATAAGTTTAGTTCATGTTACGTAAGTGAAACTTAATGGCGCTATAGTGCGACCGCTAACAAAAGAGCCTCGTCCCAGAATAGCTCGTGCATCTCCCCCCTCACCACCCAGCTGTAATAGACAAGCAGAGCTGATAGCCGGTGCCCCCCCCAAACCCAGTCCATGATGCGTGAGAGGCATGCACAGATGATGATACATGGCGCAGGCTCTTTTGTTTGCAGTCACACTGGTCAGTATGCAGTTAGATTTGTGAGAGTGAGCACATACCTACAGCTTCAAACAAAATATTGTGAAATATTGTGAGCCCATGTCTCAAAAAAAGAAATACGCTCATGGCTATTTGCCAGAGTATCTGAAGATGGGTTTCATAGAATCTGTTGTAAATAAACAACATCCAATGTGTTTATTGTGTCATAAAACATTATCCAATGAAGCAATGAAGCCAAGTCGATTGCGAGAACATCTTTGTACAAAGCATCCAAATGATAAGGACAAGCCCATTGAATATTTTCAGGAAATATATAAAAAATTTCAAAATCGTTCAACAATCATTGCATCATTTATGAAACAACATGCTGTGAACGAAGATGGATTAATTGCCGCTTATCGCATTTCACGATTAATTGCAAAAAGTGGTAAAAGCTATAAAATTGGAGAAACTGTAATAATACCCTGTATAAAAGAATTTATTTCAACAGTAATGCATCAGGATATACCTGAAATTTTAAAAATGTTGCCCCTAGCGATAGCCCAGTAAAGCGATGAATTGAAGAAATGGCAGTTAATGTTGAAAAAAAAACTTATAAATATTCTCCAAAACTCTTCATTTTCCATACAATTGGACAAGTCTACCATTGCAGATAATAATGCTTTATTAATGGCATATGTACGTTATTTTGATGAAAACAATACATTACGAGAAGAAATGCTATTCGCAATAAATCTCATTACAGATACAAGAGATTATCTATCATACTTTGCAAAAAATAATATTCCTTTGAATAATTTTGTTGCATGTGCTACTGATGGAGCACCATCAATGGTAGGTTGCTATTGTGTATTTGTTGCTTATTTGAAGGAAGAAGTCCCAAATGTTTTATGTATTCATTGTGTGGTGCACAGACAACATCTTGTAGGAAAACATCTAAGTACAAGTCTCCATTCATCATTAACTATAATAATTCAAGCCATAAACAAGATCAAATCCAATGCAAAAATGCTAGAATGTTTCAACAGCTTTGCCAGCACAATAACGAAGATTTTATTATGTTACTTTTGCACAGAGAAGTTCGTGGCTGTCAAAGGGTACATCTTTGGCTCATTTTGTAGCATTATATGATAGTGTCATACAATTTTTTGAAAGTCATAATGAGACCAATCTATGTCAACAGTTAAAAACAGTAAAGAATGATGCCTTTTATTTGGCAGATATTTTCAAGAGATTTAATGATGTCAATTTGCAGCTTCAAGGAGTTAATAAAACTCTTATAGGTTGCCAAAGTATTGTGTCATTATTGACAAACTTGAACTACTTCATTATAATCTATTGAAGACAGAATTTCATCAGTTTCCTGAATTATCATCTATAAAAGATGATGTTACTCCAGAGGATATTGACAGATTCAGTAGCCACCTCAATGAACTTAAATTGGACATGGAAAAACGATTTGAAGATATTTTGAAATTGAAGGTATATGACTGGGTGAAAAATCTTTTTACCGCAAATACTGAAGAGGCTGATACAACTTGCCAAGAAGAACTGTTAGAAATTAAACATGATGAAGAAAGTAAACATAAATTCGATAGTGGTGGATATGAAAATCTATGGCAAAATAAACAAATGCCTGTCTTATATCCAAATATGTGGAAAATGATATTCAGTTTATTGATATCAGACTTTAGTGCTGTTAATCATATTATGACCAAAGAAAGAAACCACCTGAATATTTCCAAAAGAGGAGACTTTTGTTTGTTCCTTACAAAAATTGAGCCAGATATCCAGTATTTAGTTTCGCAGCCTCAGCCTCAGGAATCTCATTAATAATTTAATTAATTAAATGTAATTTCATCAGACTTCATGCTTCTATGTATGCAAAGTATAAATAAAAAGATAGATTTAACTACAGTAAGTTGTTTTATAAAGATTTATTCTGCCAAACTTAGTGAAAGCCCGACATAAAGTATTTGGTAAGTAATTATTATTATATGCTTTAACTTGCTGCAACTCTGCTTTATAAATTTTATAAAGTAAAGTTACTTCCCTACTTTATAAATCACCATTACTGTGGAACTGGTGGGCGGTTAGAAAATTTTACTACTAACAGAGATACAAAAGTGGGCGGTAGCAATAAGATGGTTGACTACCACTGACTTAACTACTTAACTACTTAACAACCGGTTCCATCAAACCGATGTGAACCGGTAGAATCCCACCACTGCTATACATGTTGACAGCAGCAAGGTTATTGTATGTACAAAAATGGAAAGTCACTTTGATTCCTACCATGGAAGAATGGTTGCAGAATTTGATGGAGTTGGCTGAAATGCCAAAACTGACTACTTTGATTAAAGAAAAGAACATAAGTACTTTTGTTTCCACATGGAAACCGCTTCTGAACTTTGTGCTTGATGTGGAAAAGAATGAAACTGATTTTGGTTTTTACGGATTAGACTGATAGAGCTTTATAGAAATGACTTGTTCATACTATTATGAACATAAAATAAAAAGCTGTGATTTGATGTTAATGTTTTATTTTACTGTAACAGAGAGAATCGGAAGTCAATGCTTCTTTTTCTCCCCCCCCCCACCATCTTTCCTCACTTTCCTTCCCTACTTCTCCCTCCCACCTCACTGCTCTTCTGTTTACTTTTGTATTTTATAATACTATATCCTAATAAAAATGTTTTTTTTAAAAAAAGAATTTTAAAAAGGCAAATAATATGCATGAATCTGTCTTAGCTGATGATAGTCAGCTAAGTTAATGAAAACCAATAGAGAACTTTTGGTTTTCATGTACCTAAGAGTTAGAACAAAGAATGCCAGGCTTAAAAGCAGTTATTATTGGAGGAGCTGTATTTCCAGAACTTCATGCAGAACAGTAAAAATCAACTGAACCAAATGAAACCAAAATGTATCTTATCCAAAGGGATAACATATTTTAATGCTTGAGACGGAATGCCATGAGAGTTTCTCCCTACCAGTAGAAAAGTCTGTGCTGCTTTTTTTTTTTGTGATATTCCAAATTTGCTACCTGAAATAACCTCAGTGCCCAGCAGAAGTACTAGTCAAATCTCCTTTCTTAATTATTTTCAATCTCTGCTCTCCTGAGATTCTTTGAAACACTTCTTTCTCAAAGAAATATGCTGAACACATGATCTGTGCTGGTTTTATATAATAAATTGGACATACCTTGCAATGTGTATAAGGTTTACTTCTGTGGTGCTTGGGGAAAAAAAACCTACACATCAAAAATGACTAAAAATGATATACCTACACAATGTATATTTTAATTTGCTGTATTCTTTTAAGAGTGTATCTCTGTATAATAATAGTGATCCTTTATATGTGAATATGAACACACACACACACACACACAAACACAAAGAGAAAACATTAAGAAAAAGATTCGTATTTCTCTAAGCTAAAATTGTTTAATTAGCTACGTGAATATTTAAAATCTGAAAATAAATAAAAATATTATCAAATTGAGCTATGTGGTGGTATGTCAATTATGGTTGCATAAGTGTGAAACAATAGTTTGAATTCTATGATGGCAATCATTTTACATAGTTTCCTCTAATTTCAAACAAATGATTTCATTTTAGAAATAAACTATCAGTAGTGCTCTAATTGTTGGAGAACTTTCAGACAAACCATGACATTTATTAGAAAGAAATACAGCATAGAAACATTTATTAAAACACAAATAAACTGCTCAAATGATTATCTTACTTTTCTCCAACTAGATTCAACAGACTTTCAACAAAGGTTTGACATTTGGAGCAGAGACAGGAGACATAATACTTGCTGACTTAATTATTTTTAACTTTATTTGCTCTCTTTCCCCAGAGCAGTTTGAAAATTAATTTTTCCTGTAAAAGCAGAAAGAGGGTGCCATATTCTCATTTCGTTCTTTTTGAGCAAACAGAAAATGCCAATTAACTAAAAGAAGTCAACAGTTATCATTTCTTGAGTGTGGTACTCTCTGCACTTCCAGCCAATTAGTATCACACATAACAGAACAACATCAGGAATTGTCAGATCAACAAAGATGAAAGCTCGGTTTATCTTATCAGTAAAAAAGGACACATGGTGGCAGTTGTTTATAGTCTTCTTTAGGCATTATTTATGGGTAAATGTGTTCAATAATAGACAACAAACAAAAAACCTGTCCTAAATGTATTCTAACATTGCACAAGATTGCAAGATGATTTTGGAAAATACAGTCTAATCCTAATTCTTCAAATTCTAATGCATATCTCTGCCCAGCTAAAGAATTTATTCAAATTTATTGTGCAGGATTTACAATGAGGAAAAGTTCATTTCTGAACTTGCCAGCAATCCTATTATGGATTCCTAATTGACATTCTTCTATGAAAACATGTATTACAATCTCAATAAAAGCTCAGCTGTATGCAATTGAGTCACTTTGAATTTTATCCTTAATGTAGTACCAGAAAAATATAGTAAATATATAGTTATATTTTGGAAAACTATATGTACAGCAGAAGGCATGGGAAGCAAAGGTCCTTCACAGCAAAGGTATTCAAAAACATCCTATACTGTAGATATTACTGCATGCTTTTCTGCACTGCAGTCAATTGCCCTAATCCAATTTAATTTACGAGATGGGAATTTGGGAGATGAAAATATTTTCCCCATTTTTAAAGTTTCATTTTGTTCACCTGAAAAATCCATTCCATACGTAAAACAGAATATGTTTGCTAAAAAGTGCTCCCCAGTAAAATGAATAGGACATCCCAAATATGGAAGAGAATCCATATCTACATGTTATTGTTGTGAAAGAGGGTAAGTTAAGATAAATTTGATATTATAATGTTTCATCTTTGCTAAATTAGTTTCAGAGATTAGTTTCACATTTTTATTAAAACATGTTGAGACATAGTTGTGAATTAGCCTTTATGTTTTTAGTTAGCAAAGTTTTTGTTTTAATACTCATTCTTAGTAAATCTATAAGTTCAAGTTTTCAGTTTTGTTGTAGATTTTTGAATGAATGGCTTTTTGTAAATGTGAAAGTATAACAATATACTATAACAATGAATACTTATAAACAAAACCAGAGTTGAAGTAAAAAAAAATAGAACATGCTTTATACTGGCAGTCCTATATATATACTTAAAAACAAGCCCCCTTACATTCAGTATGCCTTATTCCTTTGTAAGTATATTTAGGATAGCAGCATTACATATTTTTGCCACAAAAATCTGCATATAACTCAATGACCCAGTGGTGTTGCTTATGCATTTTTTATAATAAAGCCACAGTATTGTATTTTTCCTGTGCCATGAAGGTAGGATGAAGCATGAGAGCAATGCATGGCATCTCATTTCTACATTCTGCAAATTTCTTCAAGATACTAGACAAAGACTCTCTTTTTGCTAGCATTATCATAAAATACTAGATAAATGCCAAAATAAGATACTGCTCTTCTGCTTTGGTAAAACTATTCTTAGTACTAGAAACACATTGACATATTTAAATCAAAAGAGCTACTAACCTAGACGCTTGTTGATCAGCTATGATTTGCAATGCTAAATGTAGGCTGCATAATCAACTCTCTCAGTTTAGTGCAAAACTGTATGTGCTTTTATTTATTTTACAAAATAAAAATGAAATGTTTTAGGTTATGGAGTTCAGCAAATCATATGTTTTCAGGCCAGCTTGTTGGCTTTGCTCCAGGAAAAAAAAAAGGTGGAACTCATATTTTTTTAGAATTAATTTCTTTCTGGCGATTTCTGAGCTTATTAGTCTTCTTGGAACTGGTGAACACAGGATTGCTTTTCTTTAAGTTTTGTTTTGGTATCCCAATGTGACCAGAGTTTCTGGAATTCAGCTTTCTATTAGAGGCTGCATGTAGTTTCTGTTCTTGAAGTCTCTGTTCCCATCGCTAGAAACATAATGTAAAATAAGGTTAGCATTCAAAAAACATTGGTTGCACTGGAAGCCATTCCTTCATCTACTCATGGATATTCACTATTAGTGAAGCACTGACAATAGCCCTGTTAACTTGTTAGGAAAAAAAAGTAAATGAATTAAATTCCAAACTATAAAACAAAATCATTTCCACTTTCTTATCCTTATAGAAATGCTTAACTTAGCAGCACTTGACAGTTGATTCTTTGCAAAATCATGCTTCTATAAGAATAGATCAGGCATCCTCAAACTATGGCCTGTGGGAGGGATGCGGCCCTCCAACCCAATTTATCCAGCCCGCAGAGTGGTGGGGTTAAGCCCCATCCCTCATCCTGCCCCTTTCCCCTCTCCTCCCAGCCACTTCCTGCATAGCTGGCTTTTCCTGGCTGATGGGGGCCCTGGGGAGGCCTCCTCCAACCGTCGCCCTTATCTTCCACTGTCCAGCCACACTTCCCACTTCTGCTCATTTAAATGGTTCAACGCTCTCCACACGTTGCTGTCGCAAAGGTAAAGCCGAAGGGTTCATGTGGGCAGGGAAGGGCCCGCGGGCAGAGGGGTGATGCTGCTGGCACAGCCATGTGCTCCTGGGCCAGAGGGTGGGTAGGTGAGCAGCTGCAGAAGGCTCCCCTCATCCCAGAAGTACCAACATCACACTCTCCCCTAGCAGCTCGCCCCCTTCTTCACACAGAATTTCCATGCATCTTCACATGGGATCGCCCTCTTAGGCCAGGGCATCTTGGTGAAGAGTCAGGGAGGCCCTGATGCCGCCATCTCCCATGTGCTCCCCTCCCTCCCCGCCATCGACCTGGCTGCAGTCTCAAAGATTGGGAGGGTCGCACGGGAAGAGAAAAGGCAGCAAAACTTGCAAGAGCCAGCCTTCAGGCTGGCCTCTTTATTCCCCCTTGCTCCTGAGGCAGCTCTCTGGAACGGCAGCAGAAGCACACGTGGCTGTGAGAGGAAAAGAGGCTGGGTGAGACTCAGACGCTTTCCGGCTCCCCTCATCCCAGAAGCATCAACCTCACACTCTCCCCTCTTTGCTAGCAGCCACCCCCTTTTTCACATGGGATCGCCTGGCAGCAAGGAGGGAGAGGGAGAATGGGGCAGCTGCTAGGAGAGAGGGGAGAGTGTGACGTTGATGCTTCTGGAACGAGGGGAGCTGGAAAGCGTCTGGGTCTCACCCGGCCTCTTTTCTTCTCGCACCCACGTGTGCTTCTGCTGCCGTTCCAGAGAGCTGCCGCAGGAGCAAGAGGGAATAAAGAGGCCAGCTGACAGGCCGAAAGTTGGTTCATTTGCTTTGCTCATTTCGGCTCTTGCAAGTTTTGCTGCCTTTTCTCTTCCTGCATGGCCCTCCCAGTCTTTGAGATTGCAGCCAGGTCAGTGGTGGGGAGGGAGGGAAGTGCATGGGAGACAGTGCCATCAGAACCCTCCCTAGCTCTTCCCTGAAGCGCCTTGCACCAGCCAAATACCCTGGCCCAAATGCCACTGCTGCCGCTCCCCACCTTGCTCAGGACACTCATGGTACTTCAGACAGGATTACGGCAGTGGTGGTGGGTGCTAGCAAAGCTTCCCAGAACACTGCCAGGGCGGCAGCAGTGGGTGAACTGATGCACACAGGGAGGGAGCATGTAGAAGACAGCATCAGAACTCTTCCTGGCTCTTCCCTGAAGTGCCTCATTGAATCTTGCTTGGGACACTCACAACGACATTTTGCATAGGACGGTGGCAGCGACAGGGGCTAGCAAGGCTTCCTAGAATGCTCCCTGGCTCTTATCCAAAGTGCCTTGCATAAGCCAAATCCCCTGCCCCGAACGTTGCCTTGCTCGGGATGCTTGCCCTTCACTGCCCAGTTCCAGTGGGGCAGGCAGAGTTTAATACCTGCCCCCGGGGAACAGACTGAGGGGGAGCTGGACTGGTCAGATCCCTTCCAGGAGGCCCTCACAATAAAGAGGGCCCATTGGCCCTACTTCACTTGTCAGCTGGCAGCAAGGCAATGTCACCAGTAGGAAACCCTCCCCCCCAACTTCTGGCCCTGTGAATGTCGCCTCTGCTGTGGACAGGCTTGCATGGCGGCGGCAGGAGCTGCACTAAGGATGGTTTTCCTCTTCCCCGCTCAAGAAAAGGGTTTTGACACAGCATTCTGAAAAAGCAGCATTGTAGAATTTAAGTTTTCTTAATTGGAAAATGGGAGCACATCTCCCGTGCTTCCCTATCCCTCTTCCTAGGTTTCAGATTGAGGCTTGGGCTCCCCAATCAAGAGCAGAGGTGAGGGCAAGCCATTTAAATAGCCATTTAAATAGCCAAATTGGGGGAAGGGATGGGGAGGGGGAGAGAGAGTCAGCGCTTTCTGGGATGGCAGGCCAGTCTAGTAATTCCTCATTTTCCCTTCCCCCACTAATTAAGGGGGCAGGCAGGCTACTATACATAGCTCAGCCCAGGAAGGCCGAGGAGGCCCTTGTGCCAGAAGAAGCTTGCCTGGGTCTCATGGCCGCTGCTTCAGCCACAATGAAACATGTTATCTTGGCAAGGAACCTATTGGGGAGGGGGCAGAGGAATCAAGCCAAGAGGAGAAGCACCCCTTTTCCTTCTTGTCTGTTCTGGCACTGAGCAGCAGTGGAGGGAGAGCAAAAGGAGCCTGTGCTGGTTTGGGGACTTGGCCCGGGAACAGTCCCAAGTATGCAGGAGATTGCTGCTGAGGAGTGCCTGTTTCCAAATTCTGGAGTAGACATAAACCTGCTCCTTTGCCTCTTTAAGGAGGTCCAGCTCTTGGGCTGAGTCCCTTGCCTCCCACCCACCCAAAACAAGGAGAGGCAATGGCTTTCTTGGCTTGTTCTATTTGTTGATTGTAAATTCCTTGGGGCTGAGAAAAATTGCTGCAAAACTGAGTTTCCTGAAGTAGACCACTAGACTCCTAAACAACTTTAAAAAACAATCTAGTAAAAAGAAAAGTCAATCAAAAGGGCAACACGCAAACAAAAGCAAATAAAACATCCCCAGGAGCAAAACAAATTAAAGTTTAATTTGTGTGTATTGTTTAATGGACTACTAAATTGGCAAAATGGACTGCTAAATTCGCCATGCCCATCTAGTCACATGAACACCTAGCCATACCCAGCCAGCCAGTCCGGCCCCCCAACAGTCTGAGGGACGGTGAATTGGCCCCCTGTTTAAAAAGTTTGAGGACCCCTGGAATAGATGGTCCCCTTGCACACTTCTGGAACCCAGTTCTTGTAGCTGGTTGGACAAAAAGAAAACCATAGAGTAGAGCCAATCCTACCAGGTAGGAATGAGCAACTTTTTCTTCTTGGTTTGGGAGCGGGACAATAGCCCATTTGTGAAGGATGGTTTACAAGTTATCTTTATGCTTTTTTCCCCCTATGAAGGTACATCAGACTCCCAGTCAGAGGATAATTTGTTCTACATTCAAGTGTTCTAACTTGTGTTATAAAAACCATGCCATCCATATCC
Source organism: Ptyas mucosa (assembly GCA_012654045.1). Classification (NCBI taxonomy): domain Eukaryota; kingdom Metazoa; phylum Chordata; class Lepidosauria; order Squamata; family Colubridae; genus Ptyas; species Ptyas mucosa. Next base: position 217,937 of record WNWU01013467.1, read on the forward strand.
ATTCTAGTGCACTTTATATTATTCTTTCACTTATCCAGTTTTTCTTTTAAAATAATATTTTATATCAGTGGTTAGATCTAGCGAACACTTCTATATATTTTAAATACTCCATTGTTCTTTTTATTCATGAAAATCTTAGCATAAAGGCTGGGGTAGGGGTGACAATATGACTTAGGGCTAAAACTGTTAAATATTTTTTTCCAAAAACTTATTGTCAGTGGGGGTAAAAATGGCTTTTAAACTTGATTTTTCTGCTAATATATATGCAAAATGGTTTTGGAGAGAAATTCCAGAAATATAAATAATTAAATACAAAAAGAAAAGGAAAAAAAATCCCCAGAACAATTGGAAAAAGAGTTGGATCAGCCTGCTAAAGAAGTGGTCATTTTAATACCTCACCCTGAAATCCTGTGGTGCAGAATGATAAACTTTAGTATTGTGTTCATAACAAGAACAGCTGATTGGTATACTAACAGGACTTATGCAAATATGCTCCTAGTATGGCTTCTTTTAGACATGTGCTTAACTAACTAAGGCACTAAGCATAATAATAACAATATCCAGTGTTGAAAATGCTTATATATCATTCCAGAATTCTGCCTATTTTTCTAATTATGTAATATCACGTATGAATGGTTTTTTAAAAAATTCTATGTCAATTTGTATTTCTCAATTCTTGCTTACTTTGACCCTGGGATATAGGCTAGCATACTTCTTGCTATTATGCATCCCATCCATTCTACATGCTTACAAGAATCTGTTCTTACCTGAAACCTTTTGCTTAATGGATCCTTCCACTTTTCCACTGAACACTCATCAAGAAGCATCAACCTAAAATAATTGCAAACTAAAGAAATCAGAATAGAAATGTATACAATCTTCATCCCATTTTGGTCATGAGATTTATTACCAACAGTTTAGATAACTTTAAAATGTACAGGTAGTCCTCTATTTACAAATACAATTGAGCCCAAAATTTATGTTGCTAATTGAGACATTTGTTAAATGAGTTTTTGCCCCATTTTATACCCTTTCTTGCCATAGATATTAAGTGAATCACTGTAGTTGTTAAGTTAGTAATATGTTTGTTAAATGAATGTGGTTTCCTCATTGACTTTGCTTGTCAAAAAGTCACAAAAGATGATCACATGATCCCAGGACAGTTAACCATCATAAATACGAGTCAGTTGCCATGATTCTGAATTTTGATCATGGGGATGCTGCAATGATTGTAAGTTTGAAAAATGGTCATAAGCACTTTTTTCAGTGCCGTTGTAACTTTGAATTGTCACTAAATGAACTGTTGTAAGTCAAGGACTCTCTGTACTGGCCAACTTCATAGGGAATAAATTACCATTGGTTGGCTGCTTATATTACCTTATATATATAACTTAATGTGTTTAATATCAGCTGTTATGGGAAAGAAGAAAAAAAAATGTTTCTGTGCCAAACTTGTAAGATTCCTGTATTTAGGGATCCCCCAACAGTGGTGGATTTCTATCGGTTCGCCCTGGTTCAGGCAAACCGGTAGTGGCGCCGGTGGGAGGCTCCGCCCACCTGCCCGGACATCATCACAGACGCTCTGCACATGCACAGAAGCGCCACACACAAGCGAAGTCCACAGTTCTGAACCAGTAGCGAAGGTAAGTGGAACCCACTACTGATTCCCAACTCCTGGGCTGTGGCCCACTACCGAGCCATGGCCTATTTGCAACCGGGCCATGCAAGTGACGGGCCAGCACATGTGCGCATGCACGTGCAGCTCAATTTACACAAGTTGAGCTGCACACACATGCACATGTGCACTGGCCTGCTGCTCACACAAGTTGAGTTGCACATGTGCGTATTATACCACCACTTGTATGGCCCAGTTCACCACTCCTCCCTCCCCTCCCCAGGCTGCCAAGCAGCAAAGGTTGGGAACTACTGCCTCATTTGGTGATCAGGTACATAATCCAGAAAACTGGGCTAAATGTTTTTTTAACCTGAGCTATTTTTATTTTATATGATCTTTGATTTCAAAGCAAGAGGAGTGAATTGGAGGCAAAACAGAATGCCTTGATGGTTTATAGCTAAAGAACTGTTCCTTTCTTTTCTTAATCCCTGAACATTAAAATTAATAGGAGAAAGCATTAATCATACCACTTCTTGAGTAGATTCTGTCCTTGTAATGGGAAATGAGAGAGCTTTAGAACCTGGTGATCCACGGTCTCAATTGATATGTGCATGGTCCATGCATGTTTTGCTTTTAGTGCCAGAAAACCAGTAGTGAGTAAAAAAAGAATGGTAAGAGTTTTCATCAATGTTACAATAAAAGACCTTCAGAGCATCACTCTCACCACCTTTGGACTACTTTCTCTGCAATGAATGGAGAAATCTAAAAATTTTTAAGGCTTTGGATACTGTCACTGGGATTTACACTTTTAATTTCTTTTTAGCAATGTTCTCACCATAAATATAGTATGGTGAAATAAAAAAGAATATTTGTATACTGCATTGTTCAAAGATATTAGCCTTTTTTCCAAAACAATTTACAAAAAGAAATTCATGAAAGCAATATCCATGAAAAACATCAATATATGTAGTTTTATATTGCATTAATTTTTTTTAGTAATAATAATATAGGGTATATATAGTATAGATCAATGATATTTAGAATTATTTAAAATGCATTAGTTTGCTTCATGGATGGCTACTGTCTACCGGAAATTGATTCCAGAAATCATTCCAGAAATCAACTAATCATTGATTAGTTTATCAGGTACCTTTTGGGATCCAAAAATTGAGGCTGGATTAGATTATAGTCCAAAATTATTAAATAGTATTATTTGGAGATTCATGTTACTTTTGACCCAGCAGACATTTGGAATCAGGTTTGGTACAAATCTACTCACAGCAGTGAAAGCTCAATGTTTTATAACATATTCCATCATCATTGTTTTGCCACAAGCAAATTCTTTCTTTTTGTTCTAAATTGCTGGGCTGTTATACAATCCAAAAAGAGTTGCTGCAATATTGTTTATTTAACAAAGTGAAATACAGTCCTTAATCTATCAAGAAATGCTTTTAATCTTTTTTATCCTATTGTACCCAAAATGTATTAAGATTGCACCCAGCATTTCCTATTAGGGAACATGGTTGGAGAATGCCATCTTTGGAAAGACCAATGAGCTTGTATATATCCTATTCAGTTGATTCATGACTGGATAACTCAACCTTAATATATATATGTGCATCTGGGTAACATGCTGATTTGCTTCTGCAGTTCTTGAAAACATTTTTTAAAAAAGGTTTCTGTCTTACAACCTAAGTCCTGCTCCAGTGGCCCTGGTTCAATTTAAGGTTTCCACATCCTTTAATCCAAGACCAAGACCCACAATGTAATCACAAAAGGAGAAATTGTGATAGAAACAAGAATGTGGTATTTCTTTCAGCACTTTTCCAAGTAAGTGACCGTTACTTTTGACATTTTTAAAAGCCACTGTAACTCAATCTCTGTTTATATATGGGAGTTCAATGGGAAACTCAATGTTTTGTTTTCACTGCCTTTTTCAAATCTTTTGAAAAAACACATAAAATTAAAACCTCAAAGAGCTTTGGAAACATCACTGCCAAGTTTGTTTCATTAAATTATAACTCTTTCTAATCCATTTCCATTCCTGAGCTTAATCTTGGAAACATTCACCCTTTTGTATTGATATTCTAAAATATCTCAAGATTAATCAACATTGTGCTTATTACTTTACCCACCCTTCTCCCACTTTCCCACTTCTTTCAGAATCAAAATTCAGAAGTTTAACCTTTTCTTAATTTTTCAAAATACATCTTTTCTATTCTTTGTTACCATCATCTTTCTTAAGCATTAATGCATTCTAACCTATGGATGTGGTATTCAGATCACAATGCCTCATACTAAATACTGACATGCTCAGACTGCTGCTCAGGGCTTATGATAAGACATTATTAACAGTGCAGCCTTATAAAAAGATTTGCAATGAATTTCTAAACATTATAGCTGAAAAATGTTTTGAATCTAGGTCTCAACAAGTCCAGCTCTGTTTCTTCTACAATATGTAGGTTTTTCTGATGCATATATGTCTTGTCTCCAAAGCTTTATGCTTTCATTTTGCTGAAAATCTCAAACAAGTAATGAGTACAGTTTGCTGTGTATCATCAATAGAAAATATTGTTGCTATACAGCTTAATATGACTTCCTTGTTGTTTTATCATCACTTACCTAGTGTGCCATTCATAGCACATAATGAGTACAACTTGATTTGGCAGAAGAGGTGGACACTGGCAAGAAGAATTAGTATACAGAGGAATTAGAGCACGAGGAACTGGAGTCAAAGATTTCAAAACATTTTTCACATCAACCATTGTGGTTATTTCATTGCAACTTCTTCTCTCCACACTCTTTATTTTAGCATGAATAACTGCAAGAAGCAAAATAATGCAAAATAAGTACAGAGTAACATACTGAAACGTGCATCTGAGAAACATATACAAAATTTCTCTACCTAATACATTTATTAGAATGTTCTGCTGAACTCTGACGCTTCTTATATAGAAGCATGGCGAATCTATGGCATGCGTGCCCAAAGTGGCACACAGAGCCATGTCACCTGGCAAGCATGGGGTCACCTGTTCGTCTTCTGGGTTTCTGGCTCAAATGCGCGTGTGATGATCAGCTGGCTTTTTTGCGTGTGGCAGTGCCAGAAACTGGAAGAGCTAGTCTTCCATTTTCCTGCATGAGCATGTGCCAGCTGATCATTGTGCGCGCATGCACGCCAGAAACCCAGAAAAGTAGCTGGCTGGTGCGCCGGAAACCAGAAGTTCATTTTCGAGCATGCGCATGTGTCCTGGGCAGTTTCAGGCTGCAGTACAGATAAGTGTGCGCTCGTGAGCTCCCTTTTTGGCACTCAGTGCCAAAAAGGTTCTCCATCACTGTTATATAGTTATGATTGTGTTGTGAGCCCACCAGAATGGCCACTTTTTTTCTTTTTTCTATTATATTCAGGCAGGCGGGCAGGAAAAACCATTAAAATACTGTTCATCTCATCTGTACTAAACAAAATTAATCTTTATGTGAAACTGTTGCTTAGTTCAATGAAGGATACCGTATATACTCGCGTATAAGCCGAGTTTTTCAGCCCGTTTTTCAGGCTGAAAAACACCCCCTAGGCTTATACGCGGGTCACACAAAAAATGACTTTTTCCCTGCAAGCTAGGAAACAGCGGGAGAACAGGGTTTGCTTACCCCGCCCACTTCCAATCTATTGGGACTGCCTCCTGAGTTCCAGCTGATGGCTAGAGGGAAAAAAAACTTTAAATTCTTGCCCTGGGGCTTCAAAGGCCCCCCCTACAGCGGATCAGGGTTAAAAGAAAACAAATGAGAAGATCGGTGCCGGCTCCAAAAAGGTGCCTGCTGCAAAGAGCACATTTTTTTTTCTCCTTGTGCTGAAACCAAAAGCGAAACTAAAACAGCTTGTTGGCTTTGCTGTTTGCTAAGGCAGATTTCTTGTCTTTTTCCTCATCAAAAAAGGTTGGTGCAAACAATGGGAAATTTATGGCAAATGGCAAAGGAGGGGAGTTCAAGATTTTAAAACACAAAAGAAAAAAAAGCTCTATTTAAATAGGGAATTGTAATAATTGAGATATTATTAATTGTATATTGTGTTGAAAGCAGAAATGGTTAAGTTGTGGTTTGGAAGAATATTGGGGGAAATTATTTGGTTTATTATTATTGGTAAATATAATTAATTGATTTGTAAGAAATTGGATTGCATGGAAATAATTGGAATATTCATGTTCATATTAATATACAAAAAAGATAGTTATATAACTAATTGATTTATATTAAAATGTTGAATTTGTATTAAACAACTGTAATATTACATAATTAAGCAATGTGAGGATTGATATAAAAATAGATGACAATGGGAAGGGGTATAATATAGAATAGAAGTGAAAAATCAAATTTGATTAAGATTAGAGATGAGGATGAAGGGTAATATTGGTTTTTTAAAAAATAGATGAGGAATAAATATGGCAAAAAGGAAATATAGAAATTGTAAATTTAAGTGAAATGACTAAACACTGTTTAAATTTGTGAACCGGCCAAATATTCTGTTCAAAGAAAATACGTTGTATGTTTGTATGTGTGTTTCTAATTATTGCTATTTATTCATATTTGTTTCTTTTATTCTTTAAAGTTTAACAATTCATTCTTTATCTTAATATCTTTATATGTGTTTGGGGTTAGTTTTCTTCCCTTTCATCTTTTTTATTGTACAGCAATCTTTCTCCTCAAACCTACCACCTCTCTCTTTTCTTTCCTTCTTACTTTCTCTCCCTCCCCTCTTCTTCTCCTCCCTACTTCCTCTTTCTTTCTCCTTCTCCTCCTCTCTTCCTCCCTCTCTTACCCTCACTCCTACTCTATTTTTAATTTTTTTTTATTTATATGCCGCCCTTCTACGGAGACTCAGGGCGCCTTACAATGCGTTAAGCAATAGCCTTCATACTTTTGTATATTTTATACAAAGTTAGCTTATTGCCCCCACAAACCAGGTCCTCATTTTACCCACCTTAGAAAGGATGGAAGGCCTACCACCTCTTTTCTTTCCTTCTTACTTTCTCTTCCCCCCCCTTCTCCTCCTCCCTACTTCCTCTTCCTTTCTTCTTCTCCTCCTCTCTTCCTCCCTCTCCTTTTATGCACATGGACTCCTTTTATGCACATGGACTACTCAGAGGGGCTGAAAAAGTTATTTTTGACTGGTCCTCGCACTTGTGACCAGTCCTTGAACTTACGACTGTCCTCACATTTTACATTTTGGCCCTATCTTGTCACCATGATGAAGAGAAGCAGTTGTGAAATGAGTGACACCGTTTTTAAGAATGCTACAATGTGCATAAATGATGACCAGTCATAAGTGCGAAGACCGGTCAAAACTGTGAGGACCTGTCAGAAATCACTTTTTTCAGCCCTTTGAGTAGTCCTTTTGTGCACATGGACTACTCAGAGGGCTGAAAAAGTTATTTTTGACTGGTCCTCACACTTGTGACCAGTCCTTGCACTTCTGACTGGTCCTCACACTTATGACCATCCTCACATTTATGCCCTTGCAGCATTCTTAAAACCATGTCACTCATTTCACAACTGCTTCTCTTCACCATGGTGACAAGATAGGGCAAAAATGTAAAATGTGAGGACAGTCGTAAGTTTGAGGACTGGTCACAAATGCGAGGACCAGTCAAAAATTACTTTTTCAGCCCTCTGAGTAGTCCATGTGCACAAAAGGACTACCCAGAGGGCTGAAAAAAGTGATTTCTGACAGGTCCTCGCCCTTTTGACCAGTCTTTTTTTATTTTGAAATTTACCAGTAGCTGCTGCATTTTCCACCCCCAGCTTATACGCGAGTCAACAAGTTTTCCCAGTTTTTGGGGGTAAAATTGGGGTGGTCGGCTTATATGCGGGTCGGCTTATACACGAGTATATACGGTAAGTATTTTTGAAAACAAATGAGATTTCCAAAATCAACATGTAGGAGTTGTTTTTTTAGTCATTTTTCTCCTTTTAATAATTATGTAATTTTGTAATTTTAACTTGTTTTAAATTATTAGGGTTTTAAATATTAAGGCCAAACTATTTAATCGGATTTTAATTGTTTTAAATTTTGTATGCATATTGTTTTACTATATGGCTGTTCACCGCCCTGAGTCCCTCAGGAGATTGGGCGGTATACAAATCAAATAAACCTCAAACCTCAAGTCATAAAAAAGTATAACATGTAATATGTTTGAGCAAAGGTTCCAATTGAAAGTTGTTATAAATAGCACAAACATTTCCTTAGACCTACTAATATTTATAAGATAAATATTTGAATTTGTTTCCTTACTAACACTTCCCTATAAGCTAAACTATTAGCCAGAAAGTTGTTTGGACTAGCAAAAATTGGGAATTTAAAAAAGCAGTTTGAGGACCAAATGCAAAGTAATAGTGATCAGCTTTAAAAATACTTCAACATTTTTACTCTGGAATATCTGTCCCAACTGATGCTGTGGCAACTGTTGATGCCATTGCCTAAGACACAGGAAAGTGATCATTTGCAAAACAGGGCTTTCTCAGAAGTGGCTTCAGCTATATGGAATGACCTTGATTGGGAAATGCAACAAGTCTACACTTTTGGCTCTTTGAGAAGAACTGACATGACTAACTAGCTGCTTGGTAATCAGGTATCTTCCTTCATGGAGAGGGAAGAGTGATTGAAATTGACACATAGAGGGAATCTGGAAAATAAGCAACAATTCCAATTCAGCCTCCCTCTTTGTTTTCTTGACACAGTGATAAGGAAAACTAGAGGCCTTACATTAAAGATAACCTGTGAAAAGTTTTATATCAAAACAGATCAACAGAATGACCATGGGAGTGCAAAAAGCAGTGGGAGTGGGAGTGACTTCTGACTTCCTGCCAGCTTTCTCACTGACTTTCCTTGTAGGACTTGTTCAGAGAGCATTGGAAATATTAATCACATGACCATGGATGAACTGAAGCAGCTACAACTTTGCAAAATTTCAGTCCCATGGGAGTTTATGAGTCCCAGATTTTGGAGACATTCTGTATGTGTCCATTTACTGTATACTGATTTAAAAATGGTTCTCCTAACGATGCAGTTTCACCCAATTGAAGGTTACAAGCAATCAGATAGACATAAGAATTTTAGAAGGCTATAGAAAGATTTCATTGAATAGTATAAAAGCACATAAGATCAACTACACTTTCTCTTCTTTTTTTAAATAAAGTGGTAGATCTCTGCTTTGATATATCTTAATGTAAGCTTATTGGTGTCAAGGAAGTGGGGGGAGGTGACAGGCATGTAAAGAACTCAAGATATATATAGAAGAGAAATGGTTGCAAAGTGGGCTGGCTAATGATCGGTAGAAAAGAAGTGTATCTTTTTTCTATCTTGCCAGAATGAACTTCTGGACACAGGAACAGCAGTCAACTGACCATAGATCTGAAATAATGCATAACAAGACATTGCAGATGTTACACAACTGGAAGCAGCAAGGGAAAATGTCAGCTTAAAAAGAGAAAATATTATTATGACTGACTGTTCCTTCCAAAGAAGTGTGAAGTCCTTCCTTCCTCCCTCCCTCCCTCCATGAAATTCAGATGATAGTATATTTTTTTCGCACTTCCAACCACATTATTATGTTTCCATCCAAAAACATCTTCCCTCTCAAAAACCCCATTGATCAAAGATGAACTATCTTAAATATATAAAAGATAAAAGAAATTCCAAATTTAAGGAAAATCAAAACAAAATACAAAACCAAGGCAGCACAATTTTTTGTGGGTTTTTTTTTTGATTTTTTGTTTTACTCTCATACTCTCTGGATGGATAATTAACGAGTCCTGAAAAACCAAGTACTTTCCTTCTCTCTAGGAAGGGGAGGAAGAAAGAGGAAATCGAGATCATAAAGATTTTGCTTGTCTGTAATCATCATCATCAGTTGTGGTCTTTCTTACCATAGCTGTAGTTTTTGTTCAGATAAATAGCCAGCGTGGGTTTTATCTTCTTGCATTTGCAACGATCTAGAAATTTTATTAGAAGCAGAAGAAAAGAAAGAGGTAAATTCCCATCGCCGCCAACTTCCGAGCAGAAGTGAGCCCCACCGAAATAAGGAGAGAGAAAAGGCACTTACTGGGCATCTTGCACTCTGGGAGCATCGGCTTCTCGTGCAGCATCATGTCTTCCGAAAAGTCAATCCACTTCACCTCCTCTTAACGAGAAAACAGGCACCCCAAAGGGGCAATGAGAGGTTGAAAGGCGAAGAAGAGACAGGAGGGAACAGGGAAAGCTTTCCTCTCATCTCTCAAGAGACTTTACAGCTTCCGTCCGACTCCGAAGCCCATCCACTTGCGTTCACACATACACAGGCTTACCTCCGCCCTGCCCCCACACAAGGTGCAGCGACCGGAGAGAGAGCTGACAAGCTCGCCAGCTCTTGCCACTTTCGGAACAGGCCGGCTCCGAAGCGGGTCGGTTTTTCTCTCCCAGCTGTCCGGGTGAAAGTGAGCCTGAAATCTGACCTGACCTGCGATGACCATCTAGGAAGCGGCAGTGGGGGAAGGATTGCGGGGGTGGGGAGTTCCCTCTCGCCTTGGTCGAAGTTTCTTCTGACTAAAGAGGCCTGGACCCACGGCGAAATCGTGGGATGGATTCTGAAGCTGTCTAAAAAAGCTACAGGCCACAATTAGAGGCAGAGGACCGGTTGGGTTTCCCTCGAATATCTCAAGGGCTAGCTGACCCCGAACCCAACCGCTTCTTCCAAACGAGCACTTCCGAAAGCTGGTCGAAGCGGCGTGGGCGCAGAGCCCCTTGAGGCACCTCTCTCTGGTGGAAAGTTCCCCCGACACTCTCCCAGCTCCTGAATACCCCCATACCACCCTCAGCAGTGACATTCCCTTGCTATGTACTCCCAACTTCCAAGCCAACCAACCAAAAGAGCTTCTCCTGGGAAGCTGGATTGTAGGGTTGACCTGGGACCGCTTGGAGTTTAATCTGCCTCTTCGCCTCACCTGCCGGGAGATCCGTAACGATGGCCTCTGGGGCTATGCACACGCCCCGATCATAGACAGGCAACTCCTCGCAGGATAAGCCCTCAGGCCAGCTGTGGTTGTATCTCTTCATGAGGGGCTCACATCCGTCGCGGGCTCGCTGGCACAGAGACTTGCAGGGCTTGATGGGGTCGTGGAGAAATTCCACGGTGCAAATGGGGGCGAACATAGCGCATAGAAAGAAGCTAAGCACCGGGCTGCAGCCAAAGTCTACCAGCTCCTGGTACTGCTCGATGGCGAGGACTGCATTCTCCTGGGTGCTGTGGTGCAAGTGATTAGGCATCCGCGTCATGTTCCAGGGCATATATCGGCACATCTGGATGCGCACCGGCTCGCAGGGGGACCCAGGCAGCAGAGCCGCAACCGCCCGGCAAAGCCAGGGCGAGAGCCAGGCCAGGAAGACTAGCAGGACCATCCTCTCGACGGAGCGGATGCCGCTTCACCGCTTGCCTGCACCTTCGTGCTCGGCGGTGGACAGACGCCGGGAGGGAAAGACACCAAGGAAGTGCCTGCTCCAAAGGGTGCGAAGCTGGGTCGTCGAGACTCGGTCAAGAGGCAACCATAGACAGTTGAGGGGCTGGGGACACTATTTATAACCGATTGTGCCAGTGACGTGTGAACTGGTTTCTGTTTGCCGACCCGGTCATTACTGGAAGGGAGGGGGGGAATCTTGTGCGCGGGCTGGACTTCTGAGGCAAGCCCAGACTGTACCTCATTTCCACTGAATTTCCACTTGACGCGCTCTCTCTCTCTCTCTCTCTCTCCAATTATCCAAGTACATTGAAAAGAAACAGTCTGATTGTGTAGAAGAAGGGGTGGGGAGAGGGGTGAGTTGGAGGTGGGAGTTTATTTAAATACTACAGGTGTAAAATACTGTAGTTTTTTGGATAGGAGAAGCCAGGAGCATTAATCTGACAAGCTTTCCCTTGTCCAGAGAAGAAAGATTATTTTCAATACAAATAAGTAAATTCCTCATCTGAAATTAGAAAAGAAGGAAATAGTCAAAGACAACTTTAACAAATGTTTGTTCAACTTTTGAAACTAAGCCTTCTCCATTAATTAAACCCATTAAAATAAAATTCTTAGGAATAGTTTAAAAATCCAGCATAGAAAAAAAACCCTTTCCCAACCTATTACTTTAGCAAATTCTTGACTGTACTAATATCAATGAAAAAGCTGTCCAGAAAATGTGGAGCCTTCTTTAAAAGATAAACTATCAGTTATATGCCCTCCCTTGCTATGTTCTTCCACTTATTTGTAAAACAAATGTTTGTAGTACCAATTCTTAGCACTTGCATTAAGTTCTAATAACAATGTTACATTTTCTGCTGTTCAGTCTAACACTCTAATGTCTTTAATTCAGAATGTTTAAAACTTAAACAGAATAGTATCACAATAACTGGCCAGAGATAGATTAATTTGTGGCATTACATTTTCCCTGTTACTCTGGATGACTTTGTGTTTTATATAAAGATAAAATATATTTCAAGATGGTATCTTTCAAGTTGTATATCTTGGTAACTTTGCATCATGAGTTTGGAGTTGTTTGCTGGACAAGAACTGCAATATTTTGCTGTTGCTTGCAACCCTGAACTCCCTTGGTCTCCTATCCAAAGATTAACTATACCTGATTGTCTTATTTATCTTCCAAGTCAAATAAAGTTGATCAAATTAAAAAAAAGCCCAAGTATAGGTTCTATTATCACAACGCTGATATAGTAGTGTGCTGATATCCCTATCCCCTCTAGGTATTTACTGAACAGAAGCCATGCTAAGAATTGCTAAGTTCTCATATTCCTCTTTTATTAGAAACCTAAGAACTGTCCTATACCAGACCAAAATCAAAGGAGCTGGAGATTGGTTGATTGACTGATGGTTATATTTGGTCAATAATATATTTTGTTTACCAACAGTACCATCCCGTTTTATTTGATACCAACCTCTGGCAATTAGAAACAGTTCAACAGAATAGCATCAATTCAGCTATGTTTATTGAACGTAGATAAATCTATTCTCTGTAGGGGTAGGTTCTTTTGCAAGCCATTAAAATGGTTAACAGTAGCACTGATGATGTTACCTAGTTTGGGTAATGATATGTTTGCAAGCAAACAAGCAAGCTCAGAGAACACCAAGGAACCCTCAGCCATTAAAATCAATAAACAATCATTGCACCTAGTGGTAGTGAATGCCTTAGGGCAATTGCAGCATTACGTGAAGTCTATATTAATACAGCTCTTAGGGAAAGTGTTAACACTTATATATTTTGTTCTTTTTTAACTATTTGAGGAAGGAAGGAACAAGCTTTCAACAACCTAACAATATAACAATAACTGAATGGGAAATCAGTTAATTGACTCTTAATTGATAATGCCCATGACAACCTCAAAGAACAAATGAAAACTTCAGAATTTTTTTTAATTAAAGATATATCTTATAAACTTCATGTTAACAACATTCACATCATTCTTTAAAATAATTAAGAGATACAATGTGTTATCAAAAAACTACCACTTCTTTTTATGAGTTCTTATTTCTGAATACTCATTTTTAATGTTGGCTTCCTATAGCATACTATAGCATAGTCGCTTCTTCTCAAACAATGTATCCTACTTTTTTTCAACTAGGTGCTGGGCTATAACTCCCATTATCTTCAATCAATAGCTTATTGCCATGTTTGCCTCTTCAAGTTGACATTTATCTGCCATGTCTAAATTATTCGGCACATATTGTCTTCTGAAAACCATCATTATGCACTTTCTACCTCCAGTTTGAGCAACTTTGCAGTGAAGTTTATAGCAAAAATACATGTCTCTTTGAGCTAGCTACTATCTTTCCAAAATGATACTGTTCTAACCTGGCTTCTCCAAGATTAAAATTAAAATACACTAGACACTTACATGCAAATATTAGTGAAAGGGAACATAAACTCCTTATAAGTACATTAAAGAAAAGTGGTGCTTTGAAAGGCTATTTAGGTGATCACTGATATTTGTATTATACTTACTGTTTATCTACAGAAATAGAAAAGTGGGATTGAAAGAGATATTTGAAACACAGTTCACAATAGAAATGTGTATGTGTACATGTAAACATGCAGGCATACTTGCATATTTACTAGGATAGTATCTAGATCTTTAATAACCTTTTTGTTAAATCTAATGAAACATATGGATTTGACAAGATATTGCAATACTATTCGACTCCCCCAAGAGTGTCTTTTCACAATTACAATTCTCTAATAATAGAACTACCATGTTTCCGTGGAAATAAGACCCGGTTTTATTTTGTTTTGGCCCCCAAAATAAGCACTTGACTTATCTTCAGGGAGGTCTTATTTTTTTGATGTGCAGGAGGTGGTGAGCACAGAGGCTGACTGGTGTGGGAATGCTGTTACTGCGGGCCCCACCCTTTCCTGTCTACTTGCCTGCAGCCGCAACAAGCCAAGCTCTCGGCGCACCCCAACCTCCGCCCTCCCTGCCTGCTGGCCCTGCTGCTGCTGGGACACTGGAGCTCAGGTCTCGGCGCACTGGTGGAACTGTTCTCAGAAGGATGCTGCGAGGCTCATCGTGCTGGTAGAGCCACTCTTGGAAGGATGCTGTGAGGCTTAGCGCACCAGTGGAGCTGCTTGAGGCAGGACCTATGTGGTGTGTTGTGACATTGCAAGCGTGAGTGGCTCCACCAGCACAACGAACCTCACGGCGTCCTTCCAAGAGCAGCTCCACCGGCACGAGCCTCACGGCATTGGCCGCAAGCAGCCACAAGCAGCTGCAGAAGTAGTCAAGCAGTGTGACAGGTGTCAGACCATGGAAGGCCTGGCTGCAGTGGTCCTAAGATAAGCAGATGAAGGGCACACGGGGTACCTCCAACTTCCCACTGCGCCTTGCCCCACCTTGTACAACCAGATGTTGGGCAGGGCTTAATTTTGGGGTAGAGCTTATATTAGGCTCAGACATGAAAACTGGGCTAGGGCTTATTTTCAGGGAAATACGGTAGCACTTATACAATAGTAGAATAGTAGTCTAGAATTTTCCATTATAAATGTAAAGCACTAGATCTAATGAGCTGCACTTAAATTGGAAGTTAATTTAATTATGCCTTGTCTCTTATTTCAATGGGAACCAAACTACATTATATTGTATATAATGTATGTCTACATTATGCTTTCATGTACTGAACTCATTCACTGCTTTCTTTCCATTTTGATTCTTTTTCTTACCAGAAAGCAAACAAAATGATTATTGAGGGAAATGAGAACAATTCCACAATCATCTCTGATTTGGAGTTCCAGGAGGTTCCTCTTCTCAGTTCCAATAAGTTGGGGAAAAGTCAGTGAAGAAATAAATTGTGTTTATTTCCATGAAAATGTGAAAAAGGTCTTATTAATATCATTGTTAGCAAATGGACAATCACCAGAATACATATGCACTTCTAATGTTTGTGAAACATGATCACATTATGGAATGGATTTTTTCTTCTTCTGTTCAACTTTGTCATATTCTCAGAGACTGCCCAGATAAATTCCTGTCTTGGCAAGGTTTTTCAGAAATGATTTGTCATTGTCTCCTTCCTAGGGCTGAGAGAAAGTGACTTGTTGAAGATGACACAGCTGGCATTTTGCCTAAGGCAAAACTAGAATTCAATATCTCGGTTTTCAGTCTGACACCTTAACTGCTACACCAAACAGGCTCTAATCACATGTAGAGGCAGTGAAATAAAGACTCCTAGAAAATAGATGAAGGAGGTAAGTTAATGTTAGGATCCAATTCTATATACAGTATTGCTTGAGTTAGAATTGAATGATTGCTATAATTTCTAGCAAAAAAATGCTGCCATTTAAAGGAGCATCTAAAGGAAACCAAATTCTGCAGACAGAAGACTTCAGCCTGCTTAATAATGCTACCCACGACCACAATCGTGAGTATGTAACAACTGACGAATCGACTATGCTTCCTGCTTAGGGCATCGATACCATTGCCACGAAGTCCTGCAAGAGCACCGCCGGCGATCTGCAGAGATTATGATCCAGCTGGGAAAACCAAAAGACCCTCGTTATTTTCCCCGCGCAGAAGCGCAGAGCTCCTTGGGTAAAGATCGAAACTCGTTTGGCAGTAGCTCCCTCTGCAGTTCCTGTCATCGCGGCGTGACGAACAGCAGCAGGCATTTCTCTTCGCAGCCTTACAGATCCCACACTGCTGCTATTGACTATCAGGAGCACGACATTGGAGGAAAGAGATCCGCTCACGAGCGGATTCTACCCTAGTCTGCAGCATTAAACGCGCGGAGCGCAAGAGAACGTGGGCTAAGGCATGGCCCCAAAAACCGTCGCTGTCAGCCTCAGCTTTTCCGCAATGCTGATCATTAGCATTTTCTTAAGCTTGACCTGGGCATTAAGGGCCCAACCGGTCGTCCCCTGCCAGGCCCCGCTGCAATGGGAGGGCCGCACGGTGGAGTACGACCACAGCAGCGGCAGGAATATCCGTGCCATGGTATCTTACGACAGTCCTAACCAGCGCCTCCGTGTTCTGGAAGAAAAAAAGAGGTTCGTCCCTTGCAAAAAGTAAGTTTCCCGTTCCTATGTCTCCGGTAGAGTTTGAGAAATCAGCACGACGGCCATACCTAGTCAAATCAGCAAAGACTGATTTGCTTTTTTTCCCAGCCTCGCCTTTCACGAGGCGGGAAATAAATTTTCTACCCAATCCCATACGCCGCTTGGCTGTATCCGATCGGGGAAACCTGCGAAACTTGCACACGCGCATATTGAATCATCCGTTCATAGAGAAGGGAGTTTCATGCAGGCCGATAACAAATCCAGCTTGCTTTTCCGAGGCGGTTGTGGTTTGCTGCAGCTCCGAAGACGCCCAACCTTGAAATGTTCATTTATGAGATCGCATAGAGTGCCTCTTGGCTTCATTCCCAACAAGCTGAATTCAGCTAACAGGTGAATCACAGCAGTTCGATTCAAGAGAGCCCCACGCAGTAGTGCCCTAGAGAATGTTTTCCGGGAGAGGGGGGGAGGGACGCAAGAAGCAGCGGACAAACATAGGACGAAGGAAGATGCAGACCACCTGACCACGCCCCAGTTTAATTCCATATGTTTGGGTTAGTATAACCACACAAAAAGAATCGATTTGCACGTTTAATTGGGTTATGATTATGCTATGTAGAATTCCAGCCTCTTTAAAGATACTTAATTCTCTTCCCCAAGTCTTTATTTGGGCCCTTTATTTGGGCCCTTATTCCCCAAGTCTTTATTTGGGCCCTTATTTGGGCCCTTTATTTGGGCCCTGGTATTTGGCTTGCTTGTACATTTGTACACGTTGTAATTTTGGCTTCATAATATTCAATTCCAAGCTTTCAGAAACTAAAAAACAAGAGAACAGACAGATACCAAGGTCGGCAGGTTGCCTGTTCTTTTCTTTCTTTTTTTAAAGATTTTTTTTCAAAACACACACACACACACACAAGCTACATTTTTTCTGAACAGAGTATTGGCCGAGTCAAAATTTGTACAGCTTTAATTTTCTCCAATACAATTTATATATTTCACTTTTTGCCATAATATTCTTTCTTTTTTTGTTTTATTTTCCTTCTGTTTCTTCTAGTATATAACCAATATTACCATTCGCCCTAATCTCTAATCTTGGTCAATTTTTCTTTCCCCCCCCCCCCCATTACTTTTTTCAAATTGAAACCCTTTAATTTAAAGTCAATCATTTTTCTAAAACCTAACCCTAACTCTAAATCATTTTATTCAAATATTTTCCCATTGTTCCCTTTTCACAACATAATATAGTTTCAAGTATTTTCCCTAGATTCCATTATTCCAATTAAAGATATTAATATTCATACAATTTTACATATATAACCCATTTCCTTCCCTCTTTTCCATTTTTTTCCTTTATCAGCGTATCCAAATACTACAATCAAATATATTATTACAATTCACATAAGTATATAACGTTAAAGTAATTCATTTCTATTTCTCAATTCCAATTATTTTTTAAAATAAACCCAATTTTCCATTGCTTTTTCAAATACATATACTATCTACCTCTTCATAATAAACCATAACCATAATCATAATCAGTAATAGTCCCCTCTTAAAAGTTAATTGCAATTATTGCTAACTGTGTCTTAATCTCTTCATGTTAAACAGTAAACAAAGTCAATTTTCATCTTTTCCCTTTCTCTTCTCTTCTCTTATTTAATAATCCATTAATCCCTTTTCCTAATACAATATAATTTCAAATGCTTTAGCTGAATTCCATTATTACAGTTAAAGACATTCCAAGTATTACAATCACATATATTAAACTTACTACAATTCATTTATAATTATAGATCTTACTTCAATTCATTTATAGTTCTAAACATATTTTCCTTTTTCCTTTCCAATAACTACTCCTTTCTCCCATTCTCTTATTTTCTTCTTTCCCCCCCCTTCCCCCCTAATTTTAAAGTCCCTTACTTTCCTGATTTGCCCTGTATTTCCATCTGCTCTCCTCCTTTTCCCCCTTTTCTCCTTTCTTATTTTTCCACTGTTAATCCCAGTGAAATCATTTGAATTTTTGTGTTTTGTCTCTTCCCCTCTTTTTTCTCTCCTTGTCTCTTTCCACCCTCTCTATTTTTGTCATTGTTAATCTCAATATAATCTTTAAAGTTCACATTTGTTCCTAATCTTTTCCCCTGTCCTTTTCTTCCCTTTATTTGTTTCCTTTTTCCAATTAATTTTCTCCTAACTCCTCTCCTTTTTTCATTGTTACTCCCAACATGATCATTTAATTTTTCATAATCAATATCTTTGTTTTCAGTATTGATTTCTTGCTTCTCATTCATAGTTTCTTTATCCACTTGGGTATGTTCTAACAGAGTCTCTAATTCATCAGGCTTAGGTTTTCCATGCATCATTATAATCATTTCATTTAATTCCAATTTGAATGATATACACATCATTTTAATTATTTCAATTAGTTCCTGCGCCATTTTTTTAGTGTCTGGGTTGTTGTTCCAATTTTAAGTTTTATTATAATCCACCTTCTTTGGTTGTCAAGATCAAACAGCTTCAAAGAAAACAAATCCTCCTCAAAAGTTCCCACCGTTCTTATCGCTTTAAAAAAATGTTTTTTCCAAAATACAAGTTAACCATTGTAATGTTTTCCCCGCCTGTAGATGTCTCTCTCCAATCCACAATTCCAATCAACAAACTAAGAAAATATCCATTTTATTTATTAAATCCACGTTGCCAATATTTGCCAATTTCCATCTTCTTAATTTTGTATTCCCCAAAATCCAATTTAAAATCCAGTTCCAAATCCAATTAAAAGATTTCTGTTACAGGGCTTTAGTTCTTCCTTCAATAGTCAAAGTTTTTAAAGATATTTCCAGTCCTATCCACAGCTATTTTGGGTTTCTTCTTCTAATAATTAGACTACTGTAACGCTCTCTACATGGGGCTCCCCTTGAAGTGCACCCGGAGGCTCCAACTGGTCCAGAACGCAGTCACGCGGGTAGTGACGGGAGCAGCATGGCGCTCCCACATAACACCGCTCCTGGGCGAGCTGCACTGGCTTCCGGTTGTCTTCCGGGTGCGCTTCAAGGTGTTGGTGATCACCTTTAAAGCGCTCCATGGCATAGGGCCTAGCTATCTCCAAGACCACCTGCTGCTACCACCGATGACCTCCCATCGACCCTTGCGCTCCCACAGAGAGGGCCTCCAAGCAATTCAGGCTGGTGACCCCCAGGGGGAGGTCCTTCTCTGTGGGGGCTTCTACCCTCTGGAACCAGCTGCCCCCAGAGATAAGGAGAATCCAAGACCTCCGTGCCTTCCGCCGTGCCCTTAAAACTTTCCTTTTCCAACAAGCCGGGCTGGCCTAACAAATCCTTTTAGATGATTTTAAATTGGTTTGTCTTTTTTAAATTTTGGCCAACTGAGATATTCCTTTTAATTGTTCTTAATGTTTGTATTATGTGCTTTTACTTGGCTGTACACCGCCCTGAGTCCCCAGGGAGAAGGGCAGTATATAAATTCGAAATAAAATAAAAAAATAAAAAAATAATTCTAATGACATAAGTAACCACATATTCTTTGTTACAAGAATAGCATTTATTCTTGTAATTTGTTTGCATCTTTCGCTGCTGGGTCACAAAATGTAGCTACATTATATGTAATGTTAGGCTTGTGGTTTGAAAAGAGAAAATCAAGATAAAACATAACAAAAAAGTTCCAGCATGGAAAATGTGAGAAATTGATGGCTACCTTTATACTAGGAGCAATACAACAAAACATGCTGGTGGTTTCTATTGAATTTGAATTGCAGGGAAAAAAGGGAAACTTTTCTGAAAAAGGAACTTTGGCTAATCTATCACTGTAAACAGTGTAGGCAAAATATCATGCCATGGTTAAATATATACCTTAGATCACATCTTGTGATCACAACTAGATATTGTGACTGCTTCTTAATATGATGTGCAAACAAGTTCATTCAGTTCTGCCCCAAGTAATTTGGTATTAAGAATCTGAAACATTTGTTTTTATTCTAAAGACAAGAGCTAGTCAGAGGCAAGTTTTTTGAGTTCTAGTAGATATCAGAACCCTAAAATTGTTCTGTCAAAATCAGAGATGTCAATCCAGCTGAGAAGAAATGATACAATGCATTTAGTACAAATTTAGACATACAAAAAAATGGTTGTAGGAACCTATTGTGGATGTTTTATAGAGATTTGTGCATTAATTTTATGTGCATTAATTTGTGACTAGCAGCTCACAAATTGGAGATTAATTAACTGAAACATTAATGCCAGTTTACAATAGAAAATTATGATCTCAAAAGGCATTCGTGTTTATAAACAATAGGGAATAATTAGCTGTAACAATCCTTAATGTTCAAAAAAAAATTCATATGTATTTTAGTCATGCAAATAAACATTTAAAGCATGGAAAAGTAATAATTCACTTACAGAAGAGAAAAAAGTTTAATATACCCTTTATATCTAACACATTAATACAATTCCCATTGTGTTAATTAGAGTTTTTGGCAGTAGCCCAGCAGGATGTGAGGTAATGAAACACACTTTCAAAAGTAATTTCTGCATTCAGATAATGACATTCAGGTCCAAGTTTAATTACATTTCTATAGCATTTTGTCTCATAATTGCTGCCACAGAATTAAATCAAATCAAGTTATGTACAAAATGGTGGGTTTTTTATAATATAAGTATACCTATATGTCGTTCCTTGCATGTGAGAATTGAGATATTTTGGTAGACGGGAAGAGTCAATGGTGATTAGAGAGGTCTTTTCTTTTTACACATGGAGAAAATGACATACTTGCATTTTTTTCTTCTCAACTGATAAGAAGCAAACACTATGTTTATAGTAGTTAAGCTATAGTGAAAAAGTGAAAAAGTTATTTTTCTTAAACTATTTGTTTAAGGCTAAGTTACAAAAAAATTGTTTCCCATAAAAAGAAATCAAACAAAAATATAGCACATAGAAAAATAATCTCTGTTAACTGATTACAGTCTTAGCCCAAGAACTAACTATACTGTGTGCCCAATTATTAGGCAAGTTGTATGTTGGAGGATTAATTTTATTATTGAATAACTACTGCCCTCAGTCAATCCAAAATGTTAATAAACTTCAAAACTGAATATTTAAGAAAGTAAAAGTGAGGTTTTGGCTTTCTTAGGAGAATATGTGTAATTGGGCAACTATTAGTGTGCAGAATTATTATGCAACTAAATGAAAAAGAAAGTTTGTCCATCTCACTCATTTATTTGCATCTGTTAAAGTGAGAATAATAAACAAGTCAAAATGTACAAATAAACATTTCTGACATTTGAAAACAAAACACCAGCAACCAATATAGCCATCCTTCTTTTCAATAACAGTCATAAGCCTTCCATTCATGGAGTCTGTCAGTTTCTTGATCTGTTGACAATCAACTGTTTGTGTAGCAGCACCATAGCTGTCTCAGACATTGTTCAGAGAGGTGTACTGTTTTCCTTCACCATAAGGGCCCACAAGTTCTCAATAGGGTTTAGGTCAGGTGAGAAAGGGGGCCATGTCATCATTCTTCCAACTTTAAGGCCTTTACTGGCTAGCCACGCAGTGGAGTACTTCAATGCATGCAATGGAGCATTGTCCTGCATAAAAATCATGGTGGTCTTGAAAGACGCAGACTTTTTCCTGTACCTCTGCTTGAAGAAAGTGTCTTTTAAAAACTGGCAGTAGGTTTGGGAGTTGATTTTGAGTCCATCTTCAACCCGAAAAGATCAACTAGCTCATCTTTAACAATACCAGCTCATACCAATATCCCACCTCCACCTTGCTGGCATCTGAATCAAAGTAGAGCTCTCTGCCCATTACTGATCCAGCCACGGACCCATCCATCTGGTCCGTCAAAAGTCACTATCATCAGGACTTCCGGTGTTGCCGCGGACCATCGCTGACGGTCCTTTGAAGACCGCCAGCCCAGCTGTCTGTAAAGAGCCGTTTCAGAGGTTTGAAACGGCTCGAAAAAACTCCGACCCAAGAGGACGTCGCGAGGAGAGCCGGCGGCATAAGGTAGAGTCCCCTGTGAGACCCCCAGAGTGTTTTTTTGGCGTTTCTGGGGTGTTAACAGGGTGGGACTCCCTATTCAAGCCGCTAAAGCTCCGGACAGCTGGGAAACTCTGCAAACGGCAGAGCAAGATAGCGCGGCAGCTTCTTTCATCACCAAACAACTAAAGAAAAAGTTCTGGACTTCCTTGTAAATTGCAAGTTTTTAAAGTTTTTTTTTTTGAAGTACTTGGACGATTAAAGCAACTTGAAACAGAAAAGGAAAGTGTGGGGGGAAAAAATGGCGCTTGCCTCTAGTGAAGAGCAGCTGAAAGCGAAAGTAATTTGAGCTGTGTATCTGGTTACATTCTATTAGTTACAAATCCGGCTGGAAGGAAAAGAAAAATAGCAAAAAATAAAAGAAAAAAAAGTATCAA
>WNWU01013467.1:257262-292866 GCA_012654045.1 Ptyas mucosa
TGAAGTGGTCTGGAATGGAAAAAAAAATGCAGCCGAATAAGGCAGGATGTGCCCCCACCCAGATCGCACCAAACCGTCTCCGTACGGTAGTCTCCCCACTAAAAGGCTTTCCTGCTTCTCATCTGCACCAGCTCTGCACACACACCCCAAGACCAACAAGACGCCGCTGGGTGCAGGTAGGCCTGCTCCCCAAGCAAGCAGCCCACCTCGACCCTGGGCAGCACCCCGCCCCCCCCCGGCCTCCCCCCCCCCCCCCGCAGCAGCCCACCTGGAACTTATGAAAAATTAGGAAGGTGACGGCATTCAAGAAGGCGAGGAGCAGAGCAGCTTGGGCTGGGTAGTCCAGACAAGCAGCAGGAGACCAATAATACAGCAGCCAACAGTTCCTCGCACATGTCATAAGAGGAGCTGCCCAGTGGGCATGTGCATGCCAGGAAACGTACTTTCAGTTTCTGGTGCATACATGCGTACTGGCCAGCTAGTCTGATGAGCTAAGCTTCGGGTGCAAACCCAGAAGAGGAATGGCCGATGCCCGTGTGCCAGGCAACATGGCTCCGCATGCCACCTGTGGCACACTTGCCATAAGTTCGCCATCACGGCTATAGGTAGTCCTTATTTATCTTTATTAGTGGGATTTCTCATTCAGAATCAGTCTCAAGATGGAAATTGCTCAACGAATATATAGTTGGTACAGATATGGTTAGTAATATACAGATAGTAATAATGACTGTAAAGTGGGTTTTCACGTGGCTGCCCATTTTACAAACTTTTTTGTGGTTGTAGTTAAATGAATGTTGCAGTTGTTGAGCAAATGCTGCTTTCATTAAGCAATTGTGTATCTGTTAAGCAAGTGTGATTAAGTAAGTGAACCCATTATTCACTCTGGGGTGTTTTGAAAAAAGCCTGGAAGTAAATGGCAGTTTTGGGCAAAATAGTAAATAGCAGTCACATGTTGTTCTTGCTATGGCAGTCAATAGGACATAATTCCACACTGTGTGTGCACGGCAGAGCCTTCCCTTTTCCACAGCATCATTAAAATGGGCATCATTAAAATGAGCATCACGAGGCCATGGCAAAATAAAGTAACCATTCACTGTGGAATGTATTGAAGAAGGGATGTTGGCCTTACTGTGATACGTCCTTTCTCGTAGTGTGAAATGGGAGGTGCCAGGCTGGGTTATTCTAGGCTTTAGCTCTATGGACTGAGTTGAAACGTCTGAGGTTCCGCCTCCCTGGTGATGTTCCTCAGGTTTGACAACGAAGACGAAGCGAGTGGAAATCCATCTGAAAGACAGAAACAAATATTCCCCACCCTATGGGAGTTGGACCAGACAGAAAAACAGGTGGGGCTGGCACCTCCCATTTCACACTACGAGAAGGACTATCACGGTAAGACCAACATCCCTTCTCCATAGTGTGACAATGGGAGGTTCCAGGCTGGGATATACCAAAGTCTGGCCAGCATTACGGGCGGGAACTGTTCTGGGCTGATGACCCTGTCACCTTGTGGGACCCTTTGTAACACCATTTTCATAAATGCAGCCTCCGCCGAGGCATAGGAATCAAGTTTGTAGTGATGTATAAAGGGAGTGGGCGACGTCCACGTAGCCGCCCTACAAATCTCTTCTACGGAAGCCTGAGTAGCCCAGGCCACTGTTGTAGCTGCACTGTGGGTAGAATGAGCTGTTATCCCCTGAGGCACCAGGAGAGCTTGAAGCTCGTAAGCTCGTTCTATACATGCCCTAAGCCAACGCCCTACTGTGGAAGGGGTCACCCTGTGGCCTAGAGTTCATGGTTGAAAGGAGATGAACAGGGATTCTGTTTTCCGGAATGAAGAGGTCCGTAAGGTATAAATACAGAGGGCCCTCCTAACATCCAGCGTATGCCAGGTCTGCTCCAAGGCGTGCTGAGACCTGGGACAGAAATCTGGCAGGACCAACTCCTGTGCTTGGTGAAACAAGGAGTTGACCTTAGGAAGAAAGGTAGGGTCCAGCCTAGGACCACCCTGTTTGAGTGAAAAATACACAAGTCTTTCCTCACCGATAATGTCACCAACTCTGATATCCGTCGGGCAGGTGTGACAGCCACAAGGAAAGCAACCTTACACAAGAGGAGGCGAAGACTAGCCTCC
Source organism: Ptyas mucosa (assembly GCA_012654045.1). NCBI lineage: Eukaryota > Metazoa > Chordata > Lepidosauria > Squamata > Colubridae > Ptyas > Ptyas mucosa. The sequence goes on from WNWU01013467.1 coordinate 259,394, forward strand.
CGCAACGGTTCAAAAGGTGCCTTGGTCAATGCCTGTAAAACCTTAGTTAGGTCCCAAGTTGGATAACGGTGGAGCTTAGGAGGTTTTAGATTAGACACTCCACGCAGAAAGGCCCGCACCCTCGGATAGTAAGTGAGGGAGCCCCAGTCCCCAAAGGTCAAAGAGCCCTGGTGGCGCAGCAGACTAAAACACTGTTATTAACAACAGCTGCCTGCAATTACCGCAAGTTCAAATCTCACCAGGCTCAAGGTTGACTAAGCCTTCCATACTTTCAAAGATAGGTAAAATGAGGATCCAGATTGTGGGCAATAAGATGACTCTGTATGAATATATACAAAAAGTATGAAGGCTATTGCTTAACGCATTGTAAGCCGCCCTGAGTCTCTGGAGAAGGGTGGCATATAAATCAAAAAACAAACAAACAAACAAAATAGTCCAGTGCAGCCACTTGCCGTCACAGAGTATTAGGGGAAAGTCTCAGTTCCAAGCCCTCTTGTAAAAACTCCAGGACCTCTGCCACTTAGGCTGAAGTAGAATCCAAATGTCTCATGGCACACCAATTGGCAAACTTGGTCAATGTGGCGTTGTAGATGCACATGGTTGAAGGCCGCCTGGCTGCCTGAATCGTCCGGATGACCCTAGTAGAAATCTTCTCCCATCTCAGAAGCCTCCGCTCAACCGCCAAACAGCCAACTGCAGCCTCTGGGGGTCGGGATGCTGCATGGGCCCCTGGCTGAAGGAGACTCTGTCCGGGGGAATCCTCCAGGATCTGGCGACATACAGGCCGACCAGGTCGGCGAACCATGGCCTCCTGGGCCAATGGTGGACCACCAACAGTATCTCTGCCCACTCCAACAACACCTTTCTGATGATAGCCGGAATCAGGGGCAGGGGAGGGAAGCCATATAAGAGTCCCCTGGGCCACGGGGTCCTCAGAGCATCCACCCCCTCTGTTCCTGGAGCAGGAAACTGGGACAGGAACCAGGGAAGGTGAGTGTTCGTTGGAGAGGCAAAGAGGTCCACCACCAGCCGACTGAACCAGTCAACAAGGTCCGCAAACAATCTGGGATGGAGCCTCCACTCTGATGGATCCACAGTGGCCCACTCAACCAGTCGGCTCGGACGTTGGCCGACCTGGTGATGTGGTTTGCTATCAGGGACAAAAGGTGAGTCTCTGTCCATTGACAAAGGGCCTCTGCCTCTAGCATCAGAGCTCATAACCGAGTCCCCCCCCTTGCCAATACAACTTCATAGTTGTATTGTCTGTGAGGAGGAGAACATGCTGCCCCCTTACCTGCGGCAGAAATGCCTGAAGGGTCTGCGACTCCAACCAGTTGATCTGCTGGGAGAGTTCCAGCGTCCCTGGGCTACCTGGGCTACCTGAGACCTGCAATGGCCACCCCAGCCGAAAAGACTGGCGTCTGATGTCACAGTCACCCTGCAAGGCTCCCTGAAAAAAGACCCCCTCTGGATGGCCTCTGACACCCACCAAGACAGAGAGAGGAGCACTTGTGGCAGCACCCGGACCCGGATCTTCGAGGAGCTGGTGCCCGCCCTCTGAAAAGGGAGCAAAAACCACTGTAGTGGCCATGCATGGAACCTTGCCCATGGGATTATGGCCAGACAGGAAATCATCTTCCCTAGGAGTTGGGACAGTTGGGCCACTGGCAGCCTCTGTTCGTGCCAGATGAGCTGAATCAAGGCCCGTATGCTCTCCTGCCATTCCTGGGACAAGAACACCTGCCCCGCCTGAGTGTCTATCAGGGCCCCTAGGTGGATGAGTCTCGTTGAAGGCAGAAGGTGGCATTTCTCCAGATTCATGCAGAACCCATGATCCCTCAGAGCACTTATTGTTGTAGCTAAGTCTTGTTCCGCTAGCTTCTGGGACGATGCCTGGATGAGCAGATTGTCCAGGTAACACTGGATCCTGATAGGGATCGACCTGAGGTATGCCACTAGTACAGATAAAATTTTGGTAAACGTCCGGGGGGCAAATGCCAGCCCGAACGGCAGAGCTATACATTAATAGTGGCAGCCTGAATATAGCAAAACCTCAGGTATTGTCGATGGTTTGGATGAATAGGGACATAGAGGTATGCTTCTGTTAGATCTATGGATGCCAAAAAATCCCCCTCCCTGATTCCTGCTAAGATAGAATACAGGGAGTGCATCTTGAACCTCCTGTACACGAAATAGTTGTTGAGTTCCTTCAAATTTAAAATTGCCCCCCCCCCGAGGCCTTTGGGATGATGAACAGGATTGAGTAGAACCCTTGCTCCCATTGCCCTGGTGGGACCGGCTGAATGGCCTGAATATCTAGCAAATGCGGAATAGCCAATTCCATGAGTCCCTGTTTGACCGGGTCTCCAGAAATTGGGCAATAGAAGAAAAGCCTCGGAGGAGGGGAAAGGATTTGAGGGAAAGCCCTCCTCTTACTGTCTCCCTCACCCAGTGATCTGTTGTTAGGTCATCCCAGAGGTCCACAAACAAGGCATGCTTGCCCCCAATAGGCGCCTGAGGCCAGCCGTCACTTGGAGCAGCAAGCCCCTCTGCCACAGCTGCCCCTAAAGGGCCTCCCAGCCAGTTGTTTACCCCTGCCAAAGGCAGGTCTATCGGCCTGGTAACTTGATCTGGACTGGAAGGGCTGCTGTTGACGGGGAAAGCCTGCCCCAGCTCCCACTAGGCGGAAGGAGGGCCATCTAAAATAAGGTGATGGGCGAAAATCAGCCCGTGTGCCCTGGGAAGGAAGCACTTCTGCTTGTCCCTGGTGTCCACCAGTAAAGGGTCCAAAGCCTGGCCGAACAAATGGAGCCGAGGCCAGCTTCCATTTGTTTTTGTGTCCATACGCCAGTGGCGTAGCTAAAGCATACACCAAGCTATAACAGATGATGCCATGGCCCAGGCAGAAAACTTGGCGGCCGCCAAAGTTGCATCAGCGGTGTACTCCGCCGCCAGGATTTTGGACAAGTCCTGATGAGCCCTTACATCCTTGGGTGCTAAGTGAGATTGGAGCTGGCGCAGCCATCGGACTGATGCCCTGGTAAGGAAGGATGCCACCGTAGATGCCCTGACAGCCCAAGAATCCGCCAGGTGAGCCCAGCGGAGCACTGTCTCCTCCCTCCCTCCCTCCCCCTTCAAAAGGGTCCTCCGCATCTGGTGGTAAAACAAGATGTGTGCACCGTCACCGGAGTATCCACCTTCGGGACCTCCCGCAAATTAATCAGGGCTGCATCTACTCCAAAAAGCTGATTATTTAACCAAGTGGCCCTAGAACCCATGGTCGGTGAGGCCCACTGCCTACGGATCATATCCTAAAACATCTCAGGTATAGGAATGGTATCTGCCTCCACCGCCTGTTCCATGAACAGGAAATCATCCTGTTCTCCGCTGCCCATGGCAGGACCAGAAGGTGTAGGGGTCTGGCCCAGACGTGCTGTAGCCCGTGCCTTTGCTAACAATGGTTTCAGAAGGGCTGAATTAAACAGACCCTTGAAGAGCAGTCTCGTGTGAGAATCCTGCTCCAAATCTGAAAAATCCGCCTCACCATGATAGTCCTCTGAATTAAGGCCTTGGCTGAGGGTACCTTAGGGCATCGGGACCAGGGCCGGACAGTACTCGACTGTGAAGGTACATTCTGAGACTGCTTAACAGCCAAATCTGGATGTGGAGAAGCAAGCTGGTGGTCTGAAATTGCCAAATTAGACGAAGCCTGAGGTAAAACTCCAGCTGAGGCTTTAGCAAGCTCTTTGTCCAGAGCCTTTTGACTTATCAGGGCAGTCTTTTAATCTGCCTTAGAGAGGCCTGAACGTGCTCTGGCTCTGGTTCTAATCTTTGCAGTGCAGCAATGCTGACTGTCCTAGGTTTGGCTGGCGCTCTGCCCACCCTGTCAGGCTGAGGTGACCAAGAGCCCTCTGCCAAAAATGAGCCCTGTCTGCCATTGTCCTTCACATCAGCAGGTGTTAGGCATGAAGCCCACAGTGAGGCCTCAATGAAAGAGCACAAATGTCTTTGCCTTCTGTCCAGCCCCCTTCTGGGAGTAAAAGACACACACACAAAAAACCCCTAACGGTTGAACAGAGTCCAAATGTCCTGAAATAAAGTTGAAACAGAGTGTAAAGTCAAAATACTGGCCTGATCTCACAAGGCAGATTGAAGACAAAATGGCCGCTCCAACCGTCGCTTTCAAAATTAGTGGCCAGGATTAGGCCCACCGGTCCAGCCAGGTCAGGTTGCAATGCAAGCCCGCAGGCTCCACAAAGGGCTGGTAATTGTCCAGGGCTCTCATCCATTGTCACGGAGAGCCCTACCAGTCCTGTGTCAAATGTTCAATGCTGGGGGAGCAAAGCCGCTCGGATTATAGACTGCCAACAAATGCATGGGAAACAAGGCCGCCGTGACTGAAGACAATTAGGGACCGCGCTAGGCTAAGGAAGGCTAGCGTGGTCCGTCGACTGGCACTGACCACCACCACCCCACTTCCAGCGCTTTACCAGGTGAGGTGGCAAGCAACAGCCCACGCCCAGGCTGCAAGAGGCTGGCGCGGCTGCAGCGACTCCAAACAGGCAGCCGGAAACCACAAAGGCTGCAAATGGCCCCGCTCTACAGCTGGTCAGCGAGGATCAAAGGCAAGCTGCACCAAGGTTCTAGGAAGCCTGCAATCCAGGCCTCCTCGATACTTCAGAGCTGAGCTGCAATCTCTGGGGTGAAACCCAGCCAGGCAGCACCCCAAAACTAGGCAGGAACCTGTGTGGATCGGGGAGGGTGGGATGCGCTGCAAAGGGATCACCCCCCAGCTCAAATCCCCTGCTGCAAACAAGCAAAACACTCCTGAAAGGGAAAAGAAGGAAAAAGAAATAAAAAAGAAAAATTTTCCAGAGAATTATGTCTAAGCTCAACCCAAAGCTATGGAGCGAAAAAAGTTGCGTCCACAAGCAGAGGCTGAAATGAATAAAACTGAGGAACATCACCAGGGAGGTGGAACCTCAGAAGTTTCAACTCAGTCCATAGACCTAGAGCCTAGAATAACCTAGCCTGGCACTTCCCATTGTCACACTGTGGAGAAGATAGATTTTTCAAATAATTTTAACTCCAAGTTCCACAAAATAACTATGCTTCTTAGAAATGTACTAAATACTACAGGTAGTCCTCGACTTACAAAAGTTCATTTAGTGGCTGTTCGAAATTACAACAGGATTTTAAAAAGTGACTTATGACAGTTTTCCCCTACTTTTGACCATTGCAGCATATCAATTTTTATTATTATTATTATTTATAGTCTTAAAGCCTGCTAATATCTCAAATTCTTTTAATTTACCAATTAACATACCAAGTATCTTTAAAGGATCTTCCAAAACCAATACCAAGTCATTGGGAAAAGCTCTTAAATTCTATGTCTCTTTTAAATTTTTAATTCCATAATCCTTTCATTTTATATATCTATTCAGTTTTTCAAGAACCAAAATAAACAGAAGAGGGATAATGGGCAGCCGTGTCCTGTTCTTTTTTTATACATGTAGTCATCGACTTAAAACAGTTAATTTACTTATTGTTCAAAGTTATAGCAGCACTGAAAAAAGTGACTTATCACAGTTTTTCACACTTTTGACCATTGCAGCATCCTCATGGTTGTAATGGTTGGCAACTGACTCAGATTTATGATGGTTGCAGTGTCCCAGAGTCATATGATCACCTTTTGCTACCTTCTGACAAGCAAAGTCAGTGGGAAGCCAATTTACTTAACAACCATGTAAACCTTAAAATCTTCAGTGATTCACTTACAACTTTAGAAAGAAAAGTCGTTAAAATGGGGCAAAACTCACTTTACAAATGTTTCACTTAACAACAGAAATGTTGGTCATAAGTCAAGGACTATGTATTTTTAAAGAATAATGGCTATGTTGTCTTACTCCATCTTGACCATGGCACCAAAGAGCTAGAGATGAAAGTAATTCCAAATTTTGCATGTTGAATTATTTTATGTTCAGTTTTTCTTTTTTAAAAAAATTTGATTTATATGCCGCCCTTCTCCGGAGACTCAGGGCGGCTTACAATGTGTTAAGCAATAGCCTTCATACTTTTTGTATATTTATACAAAGTCAGCTTATTGCCCCCACAAACTGGGTCCTCAATTTACCTACCTTAGGTAAATTAGGTTTTCATCTAATATTACAATGAAGCACAGGACCGGAATGCAAAATATAATTGGATATTTTTGGTTGCAATGAAACCCTCTTTGATTCAGTCCATACGATATACAAAATAAAGTAAACTGAGATAATAGAATTCCAGACAGTTCTATTAGTCTGCAGATGGGTTAGCATGTTAAAAGTTACAATTTTAAAATTGTAATGTTTTTAATCTTACATAGATTAAAGATATATGTGGTCAACAAATAAAACATTATCTTGGCAATTTAATATCTCCCAACTCATTTTTGGTCAACCCAGAGTAAGGGTGAGGAAATATTTAATCCCTCTTATATCTATTGATTATAACTGACAAATTTCCTTAGCATTTTTCTCATTAGCAGACCACATTTTTGGATGTGGTTTCTTTCATAAGTGAAATTATCAATGGGCTCATGGAAAACTAATGGGTATAAAATTAAATAATCCCCTTTTAATTCTCACTTTATGCTCAATATTGCATTATACTACAAGAGAAAGTGGCATTCTGCTTGACCATAGTCCAGTGGTGGCTAACCTTTTTGTCATGTGCCGAAAGCGCTTGCATGACTGCACCCATAATTTAATGCATGCGTGACTGCCCCTCCCTCGTGCATGCACGCACGATCCCCCATGCTCCCCCTGCTTCCGTGCATGCGCATATGACCCCCCTGCAGCTCGTTTTGAGCCTAGTAGGCCTCCCTGCAGCCTCCTGGGATGAAAAATGGGCCCAGGAGGCTGCAGGGAGGCCTATTAGGCCCAAAACGGGCTGCGGGAGGGTGCACCTCCCTGTGCTCCCCCTGCCCCCATGCATACCCCCCACCCTTGGCATGCACACATGTCTCCCGCATGTGCCCCGCTTCCTGCACATGCGCGGCAGAGACTGGAAAACCAGCTGGCTGGTGGGAGCCGCGCGTACATGCAGGGTTGAGCTGAGCTAGGCGACTGCTCGTAGGCCTGCAGAGAGGGCTCTGTGTGCCACCTGTGGCACACATGCCATAGCTTCGTCATCATGGCTATAGTCAGTATTTTGCACGAGACTACAGTATTTTAGTATAGCCTTCTCTTTAGTGTGTAAAGGGAGGGTTTTTTTTAAAGATATGGACTGTTTGAAGTATTATATATACACAAATAGTTCAAGTTTAAATTCTGCTCTCTTCCCATTATTATTGCATAGTTACCAGATTGATTGTGTTCATGCCTAGATCTTGATTTTTGAATGTCTGCCTATATATTATGATATCATTCCCAATTAAATATTGAAAAATATATGCTTGCATTATAGCCCACAGTTTGCAATTTTCTAACCACAATATCAAATTTACCCAATTGAAGACTGAAAAAATTGAGGTGAAGAGGAGTGGCAGTTGTCTATAATTTAGGCAAAAAAATGGGTTTTAAACCTTCAGTGATTGGTACAAAGACAAAGTGAACTAAAATGTAAACTACTGTGTTTCCCCAAAAATAAGACAGGGTCTTATTTTCTTTTGACCCACCCAAATAAGGGCTTGGCCTTATTATCAGGGGGTCTTGTTATTTTGGGGATGCAGTAGGCAGCGAGCGTGGGACTGGATGTCCTGTTGCTGCCGTCGTTTCCCCTCCCTGTTCTTCACGCTGGCCGAGCAGTTCAACAGTCCCACCTCAATGGCAACAGCTGAATCCCTTCCCCGCCATTTCTTTATCAAGAGGAGTGGCAGGTGGGTGGGGGAGAAGCGGGACGCGTGGAGCGAGGTTTGATTGAACCCACGAGAAGGTTTTCTTATACAGCATGTTTTCCTGGACACAATGGTGAAGAAAGCGACGGAGCTTGAAAGGTAAGACCTGCGTCCTGTTTCTCGCCTGCCCCACCTGCCACCCCCAAATTGTATCCCTTAAGAGGGTGGGTAGTTAAGTAAGGGGCAGGAGCCCTGCCATGCCCGGTGAGGGGGGGAGAAGGGATGGTAAGGGGAGCCACATCTCGCTCCTTGCGTCTTACTTCTCCCCTGCCCCACTTGCCACCTTTCTTGATAAAGAGATGGCAGGGAAGGGAATGTTGCCATTGGGGTGGGGTGGGATGAGTTGGGCCACTCGGCTGGTGTGAAGAACAGGGAGGAGAAGGCATGTCCCCCCCTCCCCCCCCCCCCCGGCCTCACCTCCTCAACTCATTTTGGTTGCATTGCAAGTAACCAGAGGAAATGGTGGGACCAGCTGCGCATGCGTGTAAGTAGTTGATGGGGGGCTTATTTTGTGGGGGTGGCTTATATTATTGGATGCGCTGAAAAGCCTGATTGAGCTTATTATCTGGACATGTCTTATTTTCAGTGAAACACAGTATGTAAAAATATATCTTATTTTTATATCAATAAGATTGTCAGGAATTTACTCAGGAATTCTAAGACTTATAGTTGATGGTAAAGTTAATACTTTCTCTTTGAAATCTCTAACCTACCTTACAAATCCACAGATCTATCCGCTGCCTTTTAATCAATAACTAAATATTGATTAAATCAATAATTAATATTTAGTTATTGATTAAAACGTAGTGGACAGATGTAATTGATGTAACTAAATATGTCCTCTAAGTTGTATTACATTATATGAACAAGAATCTTACCCCAATTTTCCTGTTTCAGATTTTTTGAATACATATATCTTTATAAAGATGCAGTGATGTATCAGATTGAACAACTGACAAAGCTGTGTTCCAAGATTTCTTTGAGTGAGCCTTGGGATCCTTATGACATTCCTGACAACTCAACGTATGAAGATCAGTACTACATCGGAGGACCAAATGATCAAATTATGGTCCAGGAATGGTCTGACAGGAAGCCAGCTAGGAAATGTAAGCATTATATTATTATTTTCTGATCCTAAATGAGATAATTTGTCCCCATGTGAACATCATCATCATTATATTGTTATCATTTTTATGTGATTATCAGCAAATATTCAAGAAATATGTTTTATGTTCTCATCTGTATAAGCATTGACAAATTCAAATATGAATTTTAAAAATATTTTCTAGTCTTAATTTTGGATATATCCCTAGATTTCAGTTTTAAAAACAACCTGCCAACAGGGCACCTACAAAACATTATAACATTGTTTCTCCTAGACTTGCAAAATGTTTAGAATTTAGTTAGCCTAATTCATAGGATGGGAAACATAGCTTATCAGATGCTGCTCCCCATTTTACAGTACACAGGCCAAAATACAATTATTCTTAAAAATTCACAGTTCTCCAAATTCGCTAATATACTTATTCAATTATAAAAAGTTGTGTAGCCCATTCTTACATATATTCATTCAGGCATAAATGTCACATATGAAAGCATTAGCCAGTAGATTTTGAACAGACCTGGATATATAAAAAACTCAAGTTTGCAAGGGGAGAGTTTGGTGTAGTTTTAATGCACCAGGTTAGAAACCAGGAGATGGTGATTTCTAGTCCCACTTTAGGCTTAAAGCTAACTGGTGACCTTGGGCCAGTCATTCTCTCAGCCCTAGCAAGGAGGCAATGGCAAATCATTTCCAAAATTGCCAAGGAAACTGCAGGGATTTTTCCAGGCACTACCAGGGATCAACATTGACTTGAAAGCATTAAAAAAATGTTTGAAAGGAACTAGTATTTGGGGCTTGTTTTTATTTAGTGGTGCTCTTACTAACTTCGCACTCTTTTGTTAACTCTGAAATCACTCACTGCAGAGTAATTGCATTAAAACCAATGAAACCAATTCCCAGAGTTAGTGCTTTTAAGGATGATTGCATTAATCCTTCATTTGTGGTCAGGAAAATGGAAATGATTTTTTATTGTCTTGTAATTTACTTTGAAAACTTAAAATCATTCTTTTCTCTAAAACCAGTAAGAATTTGTGCTTCTTTCATTACAGTTGAAAATTGGGTGGGAGTTTACACAGTCAAGGACTGTTACCCAGTTCAGGAAACCTACACCAAGAACTACAGTGTGACAACCTCCACTCGTTTCTTTGACCTCAAGCTTGGGATAAGTGACCCATCTGTTTTCATCCCTCCCAGCACTTGCCAGACTGCTCAGTCAGAAAAGATGACTTATGTATGCTGATGGTAGATATTGGCTTCTACAGTACATACGTAGCTCAATATGTATTATTAATAGCTAGCTGATAATGTCTAATATGACTGTTGCACTTTGCAGAATGCAGGTTCTAACAGACTAAAAACAGGGAATAAACTATCTTTTGGGGCTTGTTATTCTAAATGTGATCTCATATCCTACAACTGTAAGCAAATGATCATTCATATTTATTTTTTTAGCTGCTAACATCCTCTGGCAGAAGTTTTTTCTGTTTTTTCAATATATCTCTAAAAGCATATTAAAATATGAAATGTGTTAATTTTAGAGAGCTGGGGAAAAACTACATTACATGTAGCAGATCAGGTGTTATCATAACATGGCACCTAAAGGTGCTTTTTCAAGAGCCAACTGGACTGTTATTTTTCTTTGAAGACATTTTGCTTCTTATCCAAAAATCTTCTTCAGTTTTGAGTGATTGGTAGGGAATGGAAGTATTTATGCTCCTTGCAGACAGTTGGTCATTTGCATTCTTTTAGAGAGTCATCGAGGGCACTTGGAGATTTATTTGTATTCTCAAGGTCATCTGAGTACTGCAAATGGGTGAGTCTTCTTGGAATTACTAAAAGGACTGTGTTGTACACGGGAAATAGATGATGTTGTATCCCTCCCCTCTGTTGAGAGAGGGCTGTTTAATTTTGTCATATATAGCCTCTTTGACCTGTCTTTCAGACTAGCGGTCCTCTTTGTCCAAAATGTGGACTCAAAGAAAAACAAAGTCCAGTTGCCTCTTGTAAAAGTATCTGTGGGACAATCATGACCTGGATGATTGAGAATCTCCATAAAATGGCATATTGTAGCAAAATGATTTTCTGAAAACTGCTATAGTGAATGAATAATCCCTTATTTATTAAATAGATTTATATGGCAGCCCAACTCACACATGATGACTCCAAGTACCATACATCATTAAAAAACAACAATATAAAAACTCTGGGAGACTCCTCACCCATGGTGGTAACAAATGCAATAATATGGAGCCATTGACCGTCTCTGAATCAGTCTGGGATCCCTGGACCTACTGACAGAACCATATCTTCAGGGCTTTCTGGAAAAATAGCAAGGAGGGGGCCAACTTATTTCCAAGAAAACGATATTTCAGAAGAAGGGTGCCACTATAGAGAAAGCCCTTCTAGGTCCTGTTTGGTGAACCTTCTTAATAGATGGGACTCACAATATAGCCTGCCTTCCCACTTTGGTTATCTGGGTAGATGAAAAAGGTTTATGTCAAGAGTCATTTAAAGTTCAGGTGAATTTCTGTGATACAGAGAATGAGAAACTATATATAAATCTTATTTTCCCGTATGAAAAGATCTATCTGATGATTTTCTTGTCTTCATAGTCACTATTAAAATATGTACAATGTCTTGTCAGGAAACTTTAAAACACTTTTAAGAAATATGCAATATATAGTTATTATTCTGATAGTCCAGAAGAGAAGTAAATATAGTGAAGATTATTATGTCAGCAAGACTAAGAATAATCACTAGAATCACCATTAGTTTTGGAAACGGAAACAAATTAAAGAAGAAAAAGGTTTTAATGGGTCATACAATTTATTTTGATTATATAATCAAAATTAAATTACGGATAGTCCTCCAGTTACCACAGTTCACTTAGCGATGGTTCAAAGTTAAAACATCCCCGTTAAAAGTACTTATGACCCAGTCCCAAAGTTACATATATTGTAGCACCACAGTGGTTGTTCACCCTTACAACTGAGATGCAGAGATGCTGCAATATGCTCCCTGCCTATTTTCCCCCATCATGCTCTGTCAGGTCTCTGCAGGCATTGAGTTTGCTTTTGTAGTCCACCACATTCCACATGCTCCTCCCCACCTGTCACTGACCTCTCATTTGCCTTTGGAAGATCTCCAGAGCTCAAGACATCGATGCGAAGCTGTTTTCCTTAGACCTTGTGTTCTTACACATACTTCCATCTTCTTTGGAAAAACATTTTTGCAATTTGCGAGCACTGGGTTTGCCTTTCCCATTCCCCACTGAGCCCCAGCCTATCTCACAAATGGGCGTAGACCTGCCCTCCACTTACTGGAGTGCCAAACCTGCCTGGCTGTCGCCAATTGTGTCGCTGCACAAAGGGAGGCCTTGGGTGGTTGGAGGCAGTGGTCTTGTCCCTGCACTAGGCCTCCAAAGGTCTTCACTCTTGAGGTACCCGATATGCTCTTAACGACCTGGGCATTTGATTAACAAATGCATTGAAAAGAGGAGGGATGGGCTCGTTCCTTTTACGTAATCCAATTAACAATTCCTCAAGTTAGAATGTAACTGGCAGGCTCCATTACATTCATAATTCGAGGATTCCCTGTAGAAATAAAGTACATATGTGTAAAATATGTATTGTTACTCTGATTATAGTTTTTTTCATTCCCTAAAATACATATTGTAACCCTAATCCTTTTGCAGTTGACTAGTGTGATTTCATTAATGCCAGTAGTGTTCATATGAAGCTCCAGATATTTTGAATTTGCAGCCAAAGCACCTATCATTTTTGGTATTGTCTTTGTTTTCTTTTGCTACAGTTGTTCTGTAGGTGTTTGATTTTCTCCAGTTCTTTCTTTTTTATTCTGTTGTCTCCATTATTGCAGTGTACAATATCCAGACCTTTTTATCTTATCAACAGTTGTTAAGTCTGGAATGTTATGTAGCAGCTGCTTGTCTTTTTGAATTCTGAAGTCCTGGAGCACTTCAGTGTCTTCACTTTTTTATTATTTTGTCTATTTTGTGATCCCACCAGTTCTTGCTTATAGGCTGTTACCTCTTTTTTATTCTTCGGTTTTTCTTGTAGACTAATTTGGTCTCTTTATACTCAGTAAGCTATTCTTTAATTAGAATACAACATGTCAGTATAGCCTTGAAGAGGTTTCCCAACTACTTTTCTTCCATGTTAGATGACTTATGAACTAGGGATTCTCTGTACACAACTTGAAAAGCTAGTTCATATAAATTCTATCTTTTAATTTTAGTTGTTGTAAGAGTGAATAATGTACTGATTCCTTCTGAAAATTTGTGAAGTGGTAAACAACATAGAAAATCTGCATATTAATTTTGAAATGTCTAGAATGAGACATTTTTATGCATGATTCACTAAGATCTTTTACATACACATTTATTCCTATATCAGAAGATGAAAGCATCTTCTATTGTAACGACCTCTTTTATCAAAGAATAATGCAGTCCCAAGTGATGATTTGAAATTTAATTTTAATTTCCCCATAACTATTTCTTCAATAATTGGTCAGGTATTCTAGGTGTTCCTTCTACTCTGATTTACTTCTACTTATTAATTCATTGTTAGAACAATTAATTTTATTGTGAGACTTTCGTTTGGATGCTATTTTTATTTTTACTATAAATATTAAATATCTGTAGGAAAATCTTGTATTTGCAAAAAACCTTGATGAAATGAAAAGGGGGTTAACATATAAATGTCTACAAATAATTGGAGCTCTGTACGGAATTTGTAATTATAGAGAAAGGCCTTTGGTTTTCACTTAACATGTGCAGTTTGGAGATAAGATGATCAGGTGCTCATATTCATTGTAATTCTGTGAATGTATCATTCAGAGGTGGAATGTATAGAAGGAAAATTACCATCTTCTAGGGTCAAAGAGATAAAGAGATTGTCACTTTATTTATATCTGGAGCAGTTAGAAAAATACGAATTTAATACAGGGGTGACAATCTATATATATATAAACGTGAAAACCACTCATGCTGTAATCACGAAATCTCCAGAACCGTGAAGCCTACAAACTTGAAATTTGGCACATATGTTGTTCTTGGCTTCTAGGTGCTCACTAAGAAAGGATTTTTCGAAATGAGCATCACAGCATTAGTATTTCGTATATTATGATTAACACGCTCTGATGCTAAGGAGTTCTACTCCCACTCCCCACCTGAAAATAAATCTGTTCCAAATGCAAAACACAAGCAGAGGAGAGGAGTTTCACTTTCAGTTTTATTTTCACAGCAAGAAGCAGCTTTAATACAGAACACTTGAGCTAAGCCGCAGCCAGGCTCCTTCCTGTCTCCTTGCTCACACAGCAAATACTGTTTCACTTTCCAAACAGCCCTCTGATGTAAAGGAGTTCTACTCCACCCTCCCCACCTGAAAAGAAATTTGTTCCAAATGCAAAACACAAGCAGAAGAGAGGAGTTTCACTTTTACTTTCACAGCAGCAACTAGGGGATAGGAGAGGGTAGGCTTTTGTGGGGCAAGCCTGAAGGCGAGAAGGGGATAGGAGAGGCTTCTGTGGGGCAAGGCTGAGGGAGAGAAGGGGAGAGGAGAGGTCGATCGTAACTACTCATTAATTTTCAAGCTGTAAGTGTTGATTTATCAGGCACGATCACATAGTTTTGTAGCAAAGCACAGGTATCCAGCTAGTATTTTATATTAGAGCTGTGCATGCATTCACAAGTATTGTTTTGTGCCTTGTGTAATCACTACCGGTACAACACTGCTATTAATTAAAACAACTGCATCTGTTGTTTTGCTTTAAGAGTTTCTTGAATTACTTAACTTCCGAAAACAATGGCATCATTTTTAGACTTGTATGAAAGATGGAAGAAAAACATAACTACTATAATTAGTAGGGAGAAATGTGCTTATGTGTTGAGTGAAGCTCAAAGCCCTGCTTCAGAATAAGTTTTGAAGCATGCACAGCCCTATTACCAAGTACAGGGCACTTTAAAAGATAATAAGCATTGTAAATACCTGCTTTAGGGAGTTGACAGCTTATTAACGCAAAAGGTGAACAGTTGAGGGAAAGTGAAAATATGGTATATATTTACTTCAATCAATTATACTTAGTTTTACATTAACCAGAGGATAAGAATAAAAATTAAACAGAAGACCAATATTGTGGAAAGAATTAAAGAAAATAAATTACTGGGATCCAGATCTAAATCGTAGATTTAGAAAATAGAACAATACAGGTAAGCAAGACTTGGAAGAATTTGAAAGTAAAGATTGAGCCAAGAGCAAAAAGGTGCACATAGTAGGGAATACAGAAAGGAATTGCCATGGAATGTGAAAAGAAATTTATATTTCTGTGAGTGAAATAAGCCATGATGTGGTCTCGGAAGGTCAGATATTGTTTAAACTGAAAAAACTATAAAAACATAAATAAGTTTCTTAAGTGATATGGTCAAAATACACAGGATGCTCTAAATAAAATTGTGGTACTACAGGTAGTCCTTGAAGTATGACTCTAATGGAGCCTGGCCATTTGTGTTGTAAGTCAAAACTCATAAAATAAGTGACTCATTTTTTTTATCGTGTTTGTTAAGTGAATCATCTGGGCTGTTAAACAAACTAAAATCAAGCTTGTTGTTTGCTTCTGTTCATTAAGAACCTCCACAATAATTAAGTAAATCAAGAGGCTTGAGAATGTGCAGGGCTTCCTGACATGGTGCTCTGGAGCGAACCACTGTTGCTGTTCATTAGATGTTCTGGCAAGATGAGGCAGCCCTCCACCTCTGAACTAAGCACTTCCAGGCAGGTGTCTGGCATCCCACCCCACTCCACCCCAGCTCTAAAGTGAAAGAACCTCCTTGCACAGGCACCTGCCTGGCATGGCTCACCAGTTCCCTGCACCACAAGGCAAGATTGGCCACTGCCTTGCCCTGCACTACCGGTGCCCTAAGCTCTTCATCAGCTGACCTGCGGTGCCCAAGCTGCTTCCAATCCTTGCTGTGTTTTGCCTTTTTTTGAGACTTGACTTCGTGATCAAACTGCATATCAAGATGTTTAGAGGCTCAGCTGGAAGAAATCCATGGGAGATCGATGCTACTATTTTGCAACAGATAAGTTTGTGCTCCAGTACTGAAACTGTTTATAAATATGGTTAGCTTTCTCTATAATGGAAAACTATTTGTCATTCTGAGATGGCTGTAGAGAAAATAGTGGCAGGAAATTAAGACTTCCTTGTTTTGTTTAATTTGTTTTTGTTTTTGATTGGACTGCTTGTTTTGGACTACCATTGTTTTTGTTCAGTTGTATTATAATTATATTATTCTTTGAATAAATTTTCTTTTCATTTGTGAAGACCTTTTGGAAGGGAGATTCCCATTCTGCTTTACCTTATAATATCCTATTTTCTTTCTTTCCTAATGCTTTTTTCCCTTGTGTATCTTGAAGTAGCTTAATAAATGTACACAAATACAAAAAAAGATATTTAGCCTTTTATTTTTCAAATGGATTTGACACTTATGAAACAGCCCATGAAAACATCAGCACACAAAGATTTCTAGGTCTATTCTGAATTCCTTTACCAATGAGAATTATTTCCAATTCTATAGTTTGGACTTGAATTCTCTAAATCCTTGCCACTGTCATAGAGGCTGGGGTTAATAGCAATTGACATATAAATCAAATGGAAACTCCTTGATCACCTTACTTGGTTTAATTAGATCTGCTTACTATTTAGTTCACAAATACAGGTAGTCCTAATGGAGCCTGTCAAAAATGTCATCAAATGAATCAGACTCAATTTTATGACCTTTTAAAATCAAAGTCGTTAATTGAGTTAAATGGGTCGTTAAATGAACAAAGATCTGACTTACTATTTCTTTCCATTTATTAATTAATCACTGCCCTCATTAAGTAAACGGAGAGACTTTACCCAATGCTGCTGGTCTCCCATCAGCTGTTTCCAATGCAGCCTTCCACTCAGGAACAATTTGCTCCAAGCATGCTCCCAGAACTCTCACTTGTTGCTAGTCTTCTCAAGCCAATCCAGGCAGGCGGCCAAAATGGGGTGGGGAATTTACAGAGCTCTTGGCTTGAGTCACTTTTTTAAAAAAAAAAACCACTTGCCATTAATCAGCTCAAGCATCTCCAGGCAGGAACCCAGAGGGAGGTGGGGGAAGGATTTGTTCAGCTCTCGGCTTGCAATAGAGTTGGAAAGGACCTTGGAAGTCATCTAGTTCACAGCTCTCACAGGACAACTATACTATTTCTGATAAATGGCTATCCAGTCTCTTTTTAAAAGCCTCCAGTAATGGGGCAACCACAACTTCTGGAGGCAATTTAAATTTAACCTCTTGCCCCTAATCAGCTCAAGCCTCTCCAAGAAAGGATCCAAAGTAGGGTGGGGGAGGGGTTTTCTTCCAGCAAGGGGTCAGTAGAATCTCTGGTGGGTCTGTGCTAGGAGTGGAGACAACATCAGCCACATGCAACTTATCCTTTGCATGATTTGATCCAGTGGTGGGATTCAAATAATTTAACAACCAGTTCTCTGCCCTAATGATTGGCTGGGTGGACATGTGACTGGGTGGACATGACCAACCCAATGTCACTTCTTTGCCCTAATGACAGTTTTAAGTATAAAAAAAAGATATACCAAAAGGTAGTTTATTATTTCCTGAATTTAATACTTAAATAAGAGTAATAAAAGTGGTACACAAAACTAGATTTTGTTACAAGAAAGAGTTTTAAAGTATTAATGAAAAACTATTAGATAATACCAGACAAAAAACAATAAAACTGTTATGTAAGATATTTCTAAATTGCTGTTTGATTGGTGTCCTCACTTGCGTTTTTCGTCACTTTTACTCGAGCATCATCGGCTTTGTGATTTACTCTTAAACCATTTTTTGACTGTAGGAATTGGATCCCATTCCTTTAGAGGTAGGCCAATTAGACTAATAGTAATTATGGTTGTTATATAAGAGCCACAGTGGCGCAGTGGTTAGAGTGCAGTACTGCAGGCTACTTCTGCTGATCACTGGCTGCCAGCAGTTTGTCAGATCAAATCTCACCAGGCTCAAGGTTGACTCAGCCTTCCATCCTTCTGAGGTGGGGTAAAATGAGGACCCAGATTGTTGGGGCAATATGCTGACTCTCTAAACTGCTTAGGGCTGTAAAGCACTGTGAAGCGATATATAAGTCTAAGTGCTATTGCTATTTTCTGCGTCCTGCTTGCTCTTTGGTCCGCGCCTGATGCAGGAGCCCCAGTGCATCCTGATTGGTCGAGATGCAGCCAGCGGGAGTATAAAAGACCTGTCAAAGTGCTGGGTGAGCTGCTGCTCTGTGAGCCAAGCAGCCGCCGCGAGCTGTCACTGTTAGCTATTTACTGTTAGCTATTTACTGTTAGCCAATAAATCTGAGCCTTCAGCTCTGTCTCACCTCAGTCTGTCAAGCCCATCTAGGGACTTAACAACTGGCGATGAAGGGATACTTCCCAAACTGAGGCGAGAAATGAGAGCTGACCATGGAGTGAATTACTAAACAGAGCTGTCACTTCGAGAGCTGAAGTCCAGCAACTAAGTCGCACAGCATTACTAAAAGGCAACAAGGTTCCTGCGTCTGAGGAGAATGGCAGCCCTGCCCACTTTTGCCGCATTTAATCCCGCAAGTGAATTCTGGGACACTTACTTAGAGAAGTTTGAATGCTTCTTATTAGAATTTACAGAAATCTCTAGCGATAGGAAGAAACCATATTTTTTATCCTTTTGCGGAAATGAGGTATTTGAAACAGCTAGGAATTTACTGGCCCCTCAGAAATTATATACCGTGGCTTGGGAAGTAATAAGCAAAAAATTAAAAAATCATTATTCCACTATGCCTTCTATGATACACAGGTGACATGCCTTTTACCATAGAAACCAAAAAGAAGGAGAAACAATTAACCAATATCTCCTCACTGCAAGCCGGGACTCTTTATTGTGAATTTGAGAGTTTAAACAATGCCTTATGGGACAGGCTTGTCTGTGGCATTAGAGATCTCCATTTACAGTGCCATCTGCTGACCAAAACAGAGCTGCCATTACAATTAGCTGTAGATGAGGCCAGAGCTGCTGAGCTGTCCAGCAAATCAGCTACTGAGATCCAGCAGACAAATACTTCAGGTTCTGCCGCCAAAACTGAGTCAATCCATTCAGAGATAGCAGAGATTGAGGGTGACCTGAGGGAAGAAGAAGTTCACTACTTCAAGCTGCCTACCAGCAACAGTGACAACAAAGAAAAACCAACTTCCCAGAACATGTGCCTCAGCTGCGGGGGAAATCACCCATGAGCTATGTGCAAATTCAGAAACACAGATTGCCTCAGATGTGGATGGAAGGGACACCTGGTGAGAGTTTGCAGAGCTCCTCAACCCACCTTGAGGCCCACTGCCAGAACACCTTTTTTTAAGAAAGACTCCTTTTAAAAATTCAAACAGAGAAGACTGCTATACCATTACAAGAGATAGATACTCCCCTGAAGCAATAATTGGGCAAGCTGTGATAGCAAGAAAAAAAAATTCATTAGTGTTAAATTAGAGGGATCTCCATGTAAAATGGAGGTGGACACAGGGTCATTCATGTCCCTGATGCCTGGAGTACCAAATCTCCAAAATCTCCAAAAATATAATTAGGCCATGCCCTATTAGATTATGAGATTACCAAGGAAGGCACATCCCCATCCTTGGTACCAGCAAATTTCAAATTCAGTATGGGAAGTTCACAGGGCGGCTTCCCCTCATAATTGTGGAAGAGTCTCTCCCAAGCCTTTTAGGGCTTGACTGGTTTGAATCCCTAGGCCTATCTATCTCTGGCATTCACAACATCAATGAACCTGTCATGTCAGACCTGGTCAAAGAGTTACTACAGTCTTCGATGCCGGCCTGGATAAGTACACAGGCCTGTCCTTTAATCTAGATCCCCAGGTAGTGCCCATCAGTTTGAAACCAAGGCAAGTCCCTTTTGCTCTCAGGGCTAAAGTAGACGAAGCAATAGATAAATTGTTAGCACAGGGTATCCTCGAGGCAGTAGGCCACTCAAAGTGGGAAACTCCTATAGTCATGCCTGTCAAACCTGATGGTTCTGTCAGAATCTGCACTGACTACAAATGTACACTTAATAGGGCACTTCAAAGTAGTGTGTATCCTGTACCTGTTGTGCAGTACTTACTGCACTCCCTGGGGGAGGGCAAGATATTTGCTAAATTAGATCTTACTCAGGCCTACCAGCAAATCCATGTAGACAACACCACAGCAGAAGCACAAATCATAGTTATGCACAGGGGAGCTTTTAGGTGCCATAGACTGCAATTTGGTGTCAGTATAGTCCCAAGAATATTCCAATGCTTGATGGAACAATTACTCCAGGGCATTCCAGGTGTTTCCCCCTATTTTGATGACATCCTGGTGTCTGCAGCACACCTAGCACAACTGACAGAACGCCTAAGAGCCGTTCTACTTAAATTTCAAAAGGCAGGACTTACATTAAAACACGACAAATGCAAATTGGCTGTACAAAAGTTAGAATTCTTGGGATATAGGGCAGCTGCCGCTAGCATGCATCCTACCAATACAAAGGTAAAGGCCATACATGAGGCCCCAACTTCCAAATACAAGACAGAACTGCAAGTGTTTTTGGGTCTCATTAATTTTTACAGCTTATTTCTGCCTCACAAGGCATCAGTGGCTGAACCTCTGCATAGACTACTAGACTCAACATCCATGGCACTGGAGCTCAAAGGAGACAGCCACTTTTAAGACAATAAAAAGCCTAACATCGCAAAGTCTCTTACTCCAATACAATGAAAAATTACCTCTAGTGCTGGCATGTGATGCCTCCCCTTATGGCATAGGCACTCTTCTTAGCCACAAACTACCAACAGGAGTAGAGGCACCAATAGCATAATTTTCTTTTTTTTATGATTATTTTTTAAGACAACAAACATTTAATACATCAATCCTCTCTTCCCTGTGACACCTCGGTGTTATCTTCTAGGCTTCTTCTCCATCTTCCATAAGTTTCTTCTATCTTCATATTCATCCAAACCATTCTAACTTTTCATTTGTAAATCAATATTATAATCATCATTTGTACACAATTATAGTATCAGTCATTTATATCTCTTTTCCAACCAACTATAAAAATATTTCCATGTTTTAAAATATTCTGATTCCTCCTTATCTTTAATCATCAAAGTTAATCTATTCATTTCTGCACAGTCTACATTTTTTTAATCACTACTTCTTCCAACCGTATTTTCTCTGATTTCCAATTTTGAGCACACACAATTCTTGCAGCTGTTATTACATGTATAATCAAATATACATTTTCCTTACTAATTTTTTCTGGAAAGATACCCAGTAGGAACAACTCTGGTTTAAATTCAGTATGTTGTTGTATCATTTCTTTCAGCCAGATTTTAATTTTATACCAGTAATTTTTTGCTTCGGGACAAGTTCACCACATATGATAATAAGATCCTGGTGTTTGATGATATTTCCAGCACTTAGCTGATTTATCTTTAAATATTTTTGCTAACTTCTCCAGTGGCATATGCCATCTATAAAACATTTTATAATGATTTTCCTTATATGCTGTGGACATTGTTAATTTATAGTTCCTTTCCCATAGTTGTTGCCATTTTTCAAGCTCAATTGGATAACCAAAATTTCTAGCCCAGGCTATCATCATTTCTTTTACTTACTCCTCCTCCAATTCAATATACAACAAAAAATTATAAAAAATTTTTATTAAGTTTTCCTCTATTCCCATGAGTATTTTATCCAGTTCAGTCTTTTCCATATAAAAACCATATAGTTTAGCATCTTTTTCATATCTTGATCTTATCTGCATATACATGTACCATTCTATCTCAATTCCCTGTTGTTCCAATTCTTGTTTCTCTTCCAGTTCCCCCTTATCTGTTAATAACTCATTATATTTAACAATATTTCCAGAATTAAAGTCATTTGGGTGTATTAAAGCTTCCATTATTGATAACCATGTTGGTATTTTCACATAAAATTTATCTCTAACCTCCCATACCAATAACAATGCATTTCTTATATAATGTCTATGAAAGCATGTGTGTATCTTACTTCTACCATGCCATAAAAAGGCATGCCATTCCAGTTGTAAATCATGCCCTTCCAGCATTAACAACCTTGTATTTCCTAATTCAATCAATTCTTTCAACCATGTCAGTATTGCTGCTTGATAATATAATTCCCAATTTGGTAAACCAAATTCCCCTTGTAGTCTCATGTCTTGCAACATTCTTAAACTTATTCTTACTTTTTTCGTTTGCCATATAAATTTCCTCATGATCTTATTAAGATATTGAAAGTACCGTATATACTCGAATATAAGCAGAGTTTTTCAGCACATTTTTCAGGCTGAAAAAGCCCCCCTCGGCTTATATTCGAGTCATGAAAAAAATGCCTTTTTAAAAGAAAACAAATGAGTAGACCCGTGTCTGCAAAAATAGAAAAAACAGCCCCTTTCAGCTTCAGTATAGGTTAATTACCATAAGTGGATTTGAACAGCCTCCCGACTCTCAGCTGATTTGCTCTCAGCTGTTTTGGGCAGGGGTCTTTTTCTAGCTGCAAAGAGTACTGCTGGAGCACTTTTTTTTCCCCTCTTTATGCAATTCAAGCTGAAACCGAAACTGAAACTAAAGCAGGTTGTTGGTTTTTCTGTTTGCTTGCAACGTTAGAAAGTTTTCTTTTTCCTCATCAAAAAAGGTAGGTGCAAACAATGGGAAATTTATGGCAAATGGCAAAAGAGAGTTCAAGATTTTAAAACACAAAAGAAAAAAAGCTCTATTTAACTAGGGAATTGTAATAATTGAGATACTATTAATTGTATATTGTGTTGAAAGCAGAAATGGTTAAGTTGTGGTTTGGAAGAATATATGGGGGAAATTATTTGGTTTATTATTATTGGTAAATATAGTTACCGGTAATTGATTTGTAAGAAATTGGATTGCATGGAAATAATTGGAATATTCATGTTCATATTGATTAATATACAAAAAAGATAGTTATATAACTAATTGATTTATATTAAAATGTTGAATTTGTATTGAACAACTGTAATATTACATAATTAAGCAATGTGAGGATGGATATAAAAATAGATGACAATGGGAAGGAATATAATATAGAATAGAAGTGAAAAATTGAATTTAATTAAGATTAGAGATGAGGATGAAGGGTAATATTGGTTTTTTTTAAAAATAGATGAGGAATAAATATGGCAAAAAGGAAATATAGAAATTGTAAATTTAAGTGAAATGACTAAACACTGTTTAAATTTGTGAACCGGCCAAATACTTTGTTCAAAGAAAATACACTGAATGTTTGTATGTGTGTTTCTAATTATTGCTATTTATTCATATTTGTTCTCTTTTATTCTTTAAAGTTTAACCATTCATTCTTTATCTTGATATCTTTATATTTGTTTGGGGTTGGTTTTCTTCCCTTTCATCTTTTTTATTGTACAGCAATCTTTCTCCTCAAACCTACCACCTCTCTCTTTGAGAAAGGGGAGAGAAAGAGAATGAGAGAGGGGGGGAGAGAGAAAGAAGGAGAAAGAGAGCGGGAGAGAGAAATGGTGATAAGATAAGGTAAAAACATAAAATGTGAGGACAGTCGTAAATTCGAGGACTGGTCACAAGTGCGAGGACCAGTCAAAAATTACTTTTTCAGCCCTCTGAGTAGTCCATGTGCACAAAAGGACTACTCAAAGGGCTGAAAAAAGTGATTTCTGACAGGTCCTCACACTTTTGACCGGTCTTCGCACTTATGACTGGTCATCATTTATGCACATTGTAGCATTCTTAAAAACGGTGTCACTCATTTCACAACTGCTTCTCTTCACCATGGTGATAAGATAGGGCAAAAACGTAAAATGTGAGGACAGTCGTAAGTTCGAGGACTGGTCACAAGTGTGAGGACCAGTCAAAAATTACTTTTTCAGCCCTCTGAGTAGTCCATATGCACAAAAGGACTACCGAGAGGGCTGAAAAAAGTGATTTCTGACAGGTCCTCGCACTTTTGACCAGTCTTTTTTTATTTTGAAATTTACCAGTATCCGCTGCATTTCCCACCCCCGGCTTATACTCGAGTCAATAAGTTTTCCCAGTTTTTTGTGGTAAAATTGGGGGCCTCAGCTTATATTGGGTTGGCTTATACTTGACTTCCGGCAGCTCCACAATGCTTTGAGGACGCTCTGGATACAAGCGCCTGTTCCGCGGTTTTGTAAAAGCCCCCGAACAGCAGGTCAACGCGTTCAGGAGGCTTGAAAAGTCTCTCCCCGGGCAAAGGGGAGAGTGAAGAGCAGGCTGGTGGGGATAGAGTTCCCTGGAAGCCCCCAGAAGAATTTCTGTGGGGTGAAATGTTTGAGCTTCCCAGAAGCCAGCCAAGCAGCTCCAGTCCGGGAACAACTCTCTAAAAGCCGTGACCGCATCTGCAGGTTTTTTTTTCTTTCTTTTCAAGATCTTAAAGCTTAAGCAACATATGCAGGCAAGACCAGCCAGGAGGGAAAAAACTTGCAAGTACTTTACTTAACTTCAATTTCTTTGTGTATTGCCTCCATCGGAAGCTTTAACTTAACTGGATATGAAATGGCGATTAAGGCTTGAAAGTGTGTGAAAATGCACTTCCGGTGGGATCGCGACATCGCCGGACGCTTCTTTTTGAAGTGCCAACCCAGGGCTCCGTAGAACCGCAAGAACAGCGGCTATCAGCTGTCTTGCGGTTTGGAAACTTTCCTCCTGGTAAGAGGGGGGAAAGTGAGTAGACGGGTGGGGTAGAGCTCCCTGAGAGTGCCAGATTTTACCCATAATCTGGCGCTCGAAGATGAGAGCTCCCGCTAAGCCTGTCAGTACTCCGGACCCTGGATGTCTCTGCTTTGCAGAGCTAGATGTCGTGACCATTCCAGCGACCAATTTTAAACAAATACTTTTTGAATCGAGCTGGCGGAGCATAAGCAGCAAGAATAAAACAGCAAGTATTTTCTTTTTTTTAACTCCAAAGATTTACCTTCTTTAAAAGATTTTCTTTAAGCAGAGAAAGTGAAAGCAAGATGGCGTTTGAGTTTCAACGGGGCGTGAAGAAGTGAAAGTTAAAAGCAATTATTGACAAGCCCCTGTTTGAAATGTAAAACTCTTTTTTGAAAAGTGGATGAACCAAGGAAGGAAGTAATTATAATAATTGAAGCAGTAATATAAATTACAAATTGCAATGGGTCTTTTTTTCTTTTTGATACTTTTTTCCCCCCTGTCCTTTTGGAAGGGAAAAAAGAAGGGGGGCAAGATGGCTGGTTTTTTTAAAGCAAAGAAAGTGAAGAAGGGTTAATTAACCCTCATATATGGTCTGATTTTGAGGAAGCTTGGAGCTCAATTACCTCTGCTTTATTGGAAAAAATTGATACTATATTTCATGCCTCTCAAGCTGGAAACAATGAAATACATGGAAATACTGAGTTGCAATCTAGCAGTGGGGGATTGATTGAAGAGCTGGGAGAAGGAAAAGAACAACAACAACAGCCTATAGTAGTTTTTTGGGAGAGAAAGATGGATGCTTTGCAGAATAAGGAGCAAGAAATTTTGGGAGCTGATGAGACTTTGGCTACACGAATTTTTTGTTACAAAGTCCAACCTGCACTTAAAGAGCTGTTTTCAGAAGAAGTTATACTTCTGCAAAAATTTTATAATATGCAATCCCAAAAAATGCAAGATTATATTGGAGTTAAAAAAGGCAGAGGAATCAAAGTTAAGAAAAGAGTTCATAAAAAGGAGAAGAAGAAAGACTGGAGACAAGGAAAATAACCCTGCTTGATGAGATGATGGTCCTTAAAAAGTATTGTTTAAGTGTTTAAAGATTTTGAACTTTTAGAAGAAAACATCCAACAGCTTAATGCCAGTTAACTAAGCAATGAGCGACGATGAGGAGGTAACCTACAGCTGTATTGGAATATTTTGAGAAGAATAAACAGATCACTGCAATGCTGGTGTGTTGGTTGTGAAATAAGCCTTGACCTGAATGATTTGGAATATTTTATTAAGGACTGTAATAAATTTGGACTTAATTGTAATTGCAGAAGTTTTATTGAATATAGTAAATTGGATTTTTCTATTTGAAGGTAATAAATATAAGGCAAAAGGACTATGGGCCTTGGGCAATTGCAGTTGATCTGGTGGTTTCCCTAATACGTCTGATGAACTTATTAATCTAATTTTTGGCTGGATTTGATGGATATTATTTGAAATCCAATTACAAAGTCACTCGGGGGGGGTTTATATAAAGAAGCAATTTTTATTTAGGTGGGTAGACGCAAATGAAGACATTCTACATGCTGTTGGAAGATGTGAAGATAAGAAGATTAACAACTGGTTTAATCTAGTATGAATAATTTAAATGTTTGATATAGCTATTAAATGATGTTTTTAATTGATTTGTTAATATGTACTGATAAATTAATAAGAGGTTTGATTATTATTTTTTAGTTAGAAAATGTTTTTTCTTTTAAGTGTTTTAACTATAATTGGACCTTGATGGTTTAAAAGTGGAGGACGGAAGAGTTTATATAGTATTTTATTTTAAATTTGGGGTTTTTGAATGAGGGTTTTTTTTTAATGAAAGAAGTTGTAAAATATCTTGTTAAACTGTATAGATCTAATAATCTGTTAAGTGTGTATTAGTTAAGTTGAGTAATGATAGGTTTGATTAGGTAATATTTAACTGTTTTTTAACTGCTGTAACTATAAATGGATACTAATTCTGTTAAATTAGATGGAATAAGAAGAAAGAAGACTTGCTTTCCTTTTATCCATTTGTTTAATGATTATGATAAGTGAGAGATGGAGTTGAATTTAGGGGATTTAAGCTGTATTTTATATTTTGTATTTGCTCTGGGAAGTCTGGGGGGTGGTTGGGGAGGGGGGAGAAAATGTATGTAAAACTTTTAAAACTTTTTCAATAAAAAAAAAGAAAGTGTGTGAAAATGAAAGTGATTTAAAGTGCCAGTTAGAGCCTCTCTTGACTGTTAAAAAGTTACTTTATTAATGTTTTGCTAGAAGGAGGATTTTCCTAAGGACTGTTTTAAGTAAATGGAAAAAGTTTTTTTGTTGTTTGGCTGCTTTTAAATTTTAATTTTAAATAAGAAGACAACAGAAGGGAAGAAGGAAGAAGGAGGAGGGGGGAAACCAACTCATTTTAAAATGGCCACAAAACTTCCAACAGTAAAGACTGTTCCAACAAAGGGTCCAGGAAGTGTAGACAGCTCTCCTGCACATATATCAAAGTTGCAAGCTTTTGCCCCCCAGACAGAAACACCAGCTTTGACAATTGAAATGATATAAGAAGCTATATAAGGAGCTTTAAAAGTTACAGAGGGGAAACTCACAGCTATGCTTGATGATAGGATTCAATCAGTGGCAGTAGAACTTACTGCTGTGATAGATAATAAAATCAAAACAGTTTCAGAGGACATTTCAGAAAGAAATAAAGAAATTAGGGAAGACATACTTTATGCATTTAAAGGGCTGGCATCTCAGGCTGAGATGCTAGATGATAAAATTGAAGAAGTGAAAGAAGCTAATCAAATATTGGCCAGCAGATTGGGGCAGTCTCAGGAGAAAATAGAGAGATCTGAGGCTGATGTGACTCTGATTCAATATAGAGAAATGGAGTTTGCCCTAAGAATAAGGGGGATGAAAGAAAATAAACAAGAAAATTTGAAAGATATGATGGCAGAAGCTTTGGCACAGTTGCTGGGGGCTCAAAAGCCTGAAATGGTGGAGTGGCAAATTGACAAAACATATAGATTCAATTCATGGGTGGCCAGACAGAAGCATTTACCTAGAGACATTGTAATTTACTTTACTTCAAGACGATTCCGTAATGAAATTTTACAGGCCACCTTTAAAAACAAGCTCCAAGTGGATGGACAAGAAGTGATAACAATGAAGGAGATCCCCCCGAAAATGTTAAGAGCTAGAAGAGAGTACTCTTTCCTGGTGGATGAATTGAGAATTCACCAGATACAATACAGATGGGCCGTTCCAGCCGGTATAGTGGTTAATTACTCTGGAGAAAAATACAGGCTTAATACAGTGGAGAAAGCAAGAGATTTCTACTTAAATGTATTAAAGGCTGGAAGACCAAAATTGCCTGAAATTAAAGGCAAGAAACAACTAATTGAGGAGAGACCACAGGAGAGAGAAGATTTACTTGCAATAGCACAGGGGGGCATTGCAATTTCGACCAGTCAAGAAGACCTTCTTCAGATACAGCTGATTGACATACCAGAAGAACCAAAGGATCAAAGACAGACCAGAGCAGCAACAGCTAAACGTAAAGAAGAACTAAAACTGCAACAATTACAGATGGCTACCCGAGAAACTACAAAAACAGAAGCTGTGGGAGGAGCTAGACCCAAAGGTCAATTAAGGCAGGAAAACCAGCAAATGCTCCAAAGGCTTCAGAGATTTAAGGATGGGAACTAGGTTCCTGACTTGGAATGTCAATGGTTTGAATTCACCGCAGAAAAGGAGGAAAATATTTTGTTACCTTAAACAATTTAAAAATGATGTAATTTGTTTGCAAGAGACTCATATTAGACTACAAGATCAAAAATAATTAATACAAGATTGGGTGCACACTATGTTGCAGCAGCATCAAAGAAGAATGGCATAGTTATCTATCTAAAGAAGGATTTAATCGCAAAATAAATTGAAGCAGATGATCAAGGAAGATTTTTAGCAATAGAAGTATTACTTAAAGGGGAAAAATTACTTATAGTTGGAGTTTATGCACCTAATCAACAGCAGGAAATTTTTTATAGACATTTACATGAAAAACTGATACAATGGGGCTATAAGTCATGCATTTTGCTTGGTGACTGGAATGGAGTTATTGACACTAAACAAGACAAGAAAGGACCTAAGCAGAGTTTTTTTACAAGATCAAAACTGCCAAAATCTTTTTTTGAGCTGATGGAGGAGTGGGAGCTGAAGGATATTTGGTGGGAGAGGAATTCAACAGAAAAAGATTTTACTTTTTTTTCAGACAGACACCGGTCCTTTTCAAGGATTGATTTTATTTTAATAACTAATGATCTTTTTTCTAGGGTGAAGAATACAAAGATTTTTCCAAGAACATTAACTGATCATAGCCCAGTTTGGCTGGAAATGGAGTATGGGAAGGGACCTAGAAGGTCATGGAGGTTAAATGAAAATTTATTTAGATATGAAGAAAATGTAAAGGAATGTAAGAAATTTATGAAGGAATTTTTTGTTATAAATATGCAAAAGGGCACCCCTATGGAAATGGTTTGGGATGCGAGTAAAGCATACATGAGAGGTATTTTGATATACCTAAATAATAAATTTAGAAAAAAGCAGGGGGAGAAAAGAAGGTTATTAGAAGAAGAAATAAAGAAAAATGAACAGAATTTGATAATGAATCCGACAGATAACAAAACCAAAGAATTAATTAACTTACTGAGGGGACAATTTAATATGTTGATAGCAGATCAACCAGCAATCAATTTGAAATATGCTAAACACAATACATTTTGTAATGCTAATAAACCGGGCAGATGGTTAGCGTATCTCCTTAGGAAAAAACAGAATCAAAGAACAATAGAAAAAGTAAAATACAGAGGTAAAGAGATTTATCAGCAAGATTTATTAAAGAAATCTTTTCTAGAGTTTACTCAAAATTATATATAGCTGATAAAATTCAAGATATAGATATAGATAGATATTTACAGAAACAAAACATTTCTACAGTCTCACAAGAGCAGAGAGATATTTTAAATCAGCTTATAACATCAGAGGAAATCGCAGTAGTAATTAAAGAATTGAAGGCTGGTAAGGCCCCGGGGACGGATGGTTTGACGGCGGTTTACTACAGAAATTTACAGGAGGAGATGGTGGAACCACTGAAAGAATTATTTAATAACATACAACAGGGTGGAGGGGTACCCCCACCGTGGAAGACAGCTTTTATTTCTCTAATACCTAAGGAAGGTCAAGACCATTTAGAACCAAAAAATTACAGGCCCATATCACTTTTAAATACAGATAAGATTTTTGCTAAAGTATTAGCAAATAGATTAATGAAAATTATGCAACAAATGATACATCATGATCAAACAGGATTTATAAGTGGTAGACAAATGAAAAAATAATGCTTGTTAATATTGTTAATATAGTGGAGTATTTGTTGTTAATTGTTAATATAGTGGAGTATTTGGGCAGGAATAACCAGGTCCCCGCAGCGCTAATATTTCTTGATGCAGAGAAAGCGTTTGATCGATTGAATTGGCGATTTTTATTGAAAATAATGGAAAGGATGAAGTTTGGAGAGTACTTTGAACAATCAATTAAGGCAATATATCAGAGACAAACAGCCCAAATAATAATTAATGGAGGCCTAACTGATAATTTTGAAATAGAAAAAGGTACAAGACAAGGATGTCCATTGTCTCCATTATTGTTTATTCTGTCATTGGAAATATTACTGAATAAAATATGTGAGTTAGAAAGTATAAAGGGAATTAAAATTAGACAGCATGAATATAAATTACGTGTGTTTGCAGATGACCTGGTTGTTACCTTAACCCAGCCATTACAATCTATTAAGATTTTGACGGATATAATTAAAGATTATGGTCAAGTATCTGGTTTTAAAATAAATGCAGCCAAAACAAAAATAGCAGCTAAAAATATGACTGTAAAACAAAAAGAGGAGATGGTAAGCATAACAGGATTTGAAGTTGTTAAAAAGGTCAAATTTTTAGGGATTAATATCCTGACAACAAATATGAAATTATATCAACATAATTATGAATCATTGTGGAACAAAATACAAATCGATCTGCAGAGTTGGGAAAAATTGCAATTGTCGCTGCTGGGAAGGATAGCTGCAGTAAAGATGAATGTTTTACCAAGGTTTCTATTCCTTTTTCAAATGATACCTATACTTAAAACAGACAAAAATTTGAAGGAGTGGCAAAAGGGTGTAAACTCTTTTATCTGGGCAAGGAAGAAACCACGAGTAAAACAGAGAATAATGCAGGACTCTAGAGAGAGAGGAGGTCTTAAAATGCCAAATTTAGGATTGTATTATGAAGCAGCTACCTTGTCGGCAGTTAGTGATTGGGTTAACATGATGGGGGAAAGGATATTAAATATAAAGGGTTATGGTCTGGTCTATGGCTGGCACGCTTACTTATTGTATGATTAAAAGGTAGATACTACTTTTAAGAGTCATATATTGAGGAGCGCTTTGTTGCGCGTCTGGAAGAAATATCAATATAAGTTAAATGATAAATTGCCAATATGGACAATACCCAGACATGCGATAGAGAATATAAGTATAAAGCAAAAACAAGATGGGATTACATATAAGGAACTTTTGTATAAGGAAGGGAATACACTTCAATTAAAAACTATTCAGCAATTAAAAGATGAAAGAGTGATTAAAACATGGTTTCAGTATGGCCAGCTACAGGCCAGATGGATAGAAGACCAAAAAATGGGAATTTTGTTTCAGGATGATAATTTGATTAAACAAATACGTGATCAAAGTCAAATGCACATAAAAAGGTTATATAATGTATTACTGGAAATAGATTCAGAAGCTGAATAAGTTAAGGATTGTATGATAAAATGGGTGCAAAACATAGGGGAAGTAATCTCGATGGATACATGGGAAAATATTTGGGTTAGAAATGTAAGATTTACACAAACTCAAAATTTAAGAGAAAATTTTTATCAAATGTTTTATAGATGGCACTTAGACCCGAAAAAAATGGCTTGTATGTATCCAAATTTTCAGCCTAAATGTTGGAGATGTGAGAGCCAGGGTGCTACATATTATCATATTTGGTGGACTTGTAAAAAGATTAAGGCATTCTGGGTGAAAATTTGGTGGGTTATTCAAAATATTTTAAAGAAAAAGATTAAGTTTACGCCACAGTTTTTTTTGTTGGGAATAATTACGGACTGTACAGTTATAGAAACAAAGTTGATTCTGAATCTGATAATGGCAGCTAGGTTATTGGAAGAAGGAAGAAATACCCAGCATGGAGGAATGGACATTAAAAGTGGTGCATTTGGCGGAAATGGCGAAAATCTCCGCATATCTTAGAGACTATTCGAATGATAGATATATAACAGAATGGAGAAGATGGATTGACCATATCCAGAGTAAACATCGGACTAAAAAACTTCAAATAGCTTATGAATGAATATTCTGTATAACTTGTCAGTGGTTTATATGCATATTGTTTTTGGGTGATAGGAGTTAAAGATCTAGGGTTAATAGTAATCCACTTCCGGTTGAGCCGCCGGCATCGCCAGACGCTTCTTTGCGAAGCGCCAGCCCCAGACTCCGTAGAATCGCAAGAACAGCGAAAATCGGCTGTCTTGCGGTTTGGAATCCTTCCCCCCAGGAAGAAGGGGGGAAGGAGAGCAGACGGGTGGGGTAGAGCTCCCTAAGAGCACCAGATTTTGCTAATAATCTGGTGCTCGAAGATGAGAGCTCCCCGTGAAGCCTGTCAAAGCTCTGGACCTGGGATGCCTCTGACGGGGGAGTTTTTCCCTGTCAGAACTAGATGCCGCGGCCACCCCATTAAGCAACTTTAAACAAATACCTCTTGAACCAAGTTGGCGGAGCACAAGTTGCACGAAGGAAACAGCAAGTATTTTTTTTTCTTTTTTTTTAACTCCAGGGATTTACTTTCTTTAAAAGATTTCTCCTAAGTGGAAAGTGAAAGCAAGATGGCGTTTGAGTTTCAACGGGGCGTGAAGAAGTGAAAGTTAAAAGCAATTATTGATAAGCCCCTGTTTGAAACGTAAAACTCCTTTTTGAAAAGTGGATGAAATAAGAAAGGATGTAATAATAATAACTCAAGCAGCAATATAAATTAAAAAGTCTTTTTTTTTCTTTTTCTCTTCTTGAAATTCTTTTTTTTTCTTTCTTCTTTTTTTTTCCCCGTCCTTCTGGAAGGGAAGGAAGAAGGGGGGCAAGATGGCTGGGCTTTTTGAAAACAAAGAAAGTAAAGGAGGGTTATTTAACCCTCAATGGTCTGACTTTGAGGAAGCTTTGAGCTCAATTACCTCTGCTTTATTGAAAAGAATTGATACTATATTTCAAGCTTCTCAAGCTGGAAACAATGAAACACATGGAAATACTGAGTTGCAATCTAGCAGTGGGGGATTGAATGAAGAGCTGGGAGAGGAAAAAAAACAACAGACCATAGCAGATCTTACAGAAGAGAGAAAGATGAAGGCTGAGCAGGAGCAAGAAACTCTGGAAGTTGATGAAATTTTGGCTACACGAATTTTTTTTTATAAAATTCAATCTGTACTTAAAGAGCTGTTCCCAGAAGGAGCTACATTCCTGCAAAAAGTTTATAATATCCAATCCCAAAAACCGCAAAATCTTACTGGAGTTAAA